>JAQGBV010000352.1:0-30908 GCA_034698685.1 Isotomurus pseudopalustris
TTAAAATGTCTTTACTTCTCTCCGCGTTTATCGTATTTATGATCCTGAAAGAACTTAGAGGGATTTCCGTGGCCATTCGACTACTTTATGGAGAAGTTCTCATGCAACGAATGTGCAATGAAGTCTATAGAAAAACGAAGATGACAGCATCCGCTGGAGTCTCAACGAATAAGTTTCGAGCAAAATTAGCCTCTTCAGAAAATAAACCTGCTGGGGTTTGTTCGATATTGCCTGAGAAATTCGAGAGTCTTCTTCTCATGAAAAAGTTAAAAGATGTTCCCGGATTGAAAAGTGGATTGGGAGAGGCGATAACTGAGCAATTCGGAATCATGACAATGGAAGAGCTACAGAATATTTCCGAGAAGAATCTGAGACAAACTTTTAATGACGAGCAAGTTGACAAAATCTTGAAAATTCAGATCGGGTTTGATGATTCTCCTGTTATTGCAAAAACGACAACAAAATCTGTTTCCTGTAGGAAGAGTTACATTCTTGAAAGCGTCGAGGGTAATGAGAAACATTCCAATATTTTGAGAAAGAAATGGTGGAGAACAGCATTGGCTTTCATTGTCTCAGTCTGCAAGTGGGTACTTATTAGAATCTTCAATTTGCTACAGGGCAGTAGCTTCAGTAGCAGACGTGGACGTGAGTGATATTAAGCTTATGACGATATTTAACTTTGCAGTACAGTAAAATGAATAATGAAATATTTTGAACATTTTACTAGAAAACTTACATTACGACATAAAAAATTTGAGCAAGGATATCATATGCCGTCTTGAAGAAGAAAAAGACAGACATTCCCGTCAAACGAATGTTATTACCTTTGAAATTAAATTTGTCCGTGATGTAAACGCCTTACAACCTTACCAGGAGACTGTTCGAAAACGCTTGGATTTCAACTGGAAAGTAAAACATAGTGACATTTATGAGATTGCAAAGGGCTTCCTTGTGTGTACCCAAAAGTCTAATGGACCTAATACGGGAATAACTGAAATCGGATTTACTGCCAGGCATTGGACTGACTGCGAGAAGGCTGTATCTAGAAAGAAGGGTGTTTTCAGTTTTTTAAGGTTTAGGTTTAAATAAAGTAAACGCAGACGTATCAGGATGCTGATATCATTGTTTTAATCAAGATTGATGTTTTAAACATTCCATAGATCCTGAAATCATGATCTCGTTCATTCTTCATTACTTACATCCACAGTGCCTACTGTAGTTTTAGATATTTGCAATAAAAAATTATTATCAAATGGTTAAGAGGCTGAATAAACAATTGAAGAAAGATAAATTAATGAGGATTCTAAAAATGCTAAATGATGAATCATGAAACTAAAGTCAAATGTACAGGGAGCCTAAAAGGTGCGCATGCTGACTTCGACGAGTGAACTAACGAGGGAATGGCTCGAGCTTGTTTGTGTTTAGGTTTGTAATAAAGCAGCTCGGCTAGTTCAAACGAATAAAGGAGAAAACGAAGTCACGAGGAATAATCATTATTGCTGTGTGCGTCGAATAACCGAGTCGACTCAGGCAGTCTCACACAGTCATCTTATCATTGTAGGCAAGTAAGTGGTCGATTCACTCAGTTCGTTGTCTGTTTAACTCAAGGAATAATTAAAGTCGTGAGGAAAACTATAGATAACTAGCTACCAGCAAATAGTCGTGAGTGAGTGTTCTGTCTGTCTGTAGATTTGCTACCTCGTGTTTCAGTACAGCAGCTGTTTTACTAGGCTGAAAGTGTGATTTAACTGTTTTAAAATTTTAGGCGACGGGAAGGGCTGGTGACGTTGTCATTGGCGGTGACTCGAGTTTGAAGTAGGAAGAATGGCTGGGGAAAATGATGGTGCGGGTGGTGGGCAGTCGTCGACGTCCTCAGGAAGAGGTACAAAACGGCCAAGAGAAGAAACTGAAGATGAGAATCTAACTCCTACTATTAGAATTAAAAGTGATATCTTCACGAATTTCCAAGAAGAAGTTGAAGATGGAGAAATAGAAGACGAAGAATCTGGTGAAGCTGATGAGTCGATTGCTAATCCTGTGGTAATGTCGCTTACTTCTTTGTGCAACGTTCAACCACAGCCTGATTCAACTGAAGGGAATGTTGGGCAGCCAATTTCTGAAGAAGTAAATCAACCAACACAGGTCACTAAAGATGTTGCTTATCCAGCTGTACCAGTTCAACCGGAACCAAGTAGTACCTTTAAAAACATTGCGGACTCATCGGTTGTACGAGTAAAGCAAGAGAAGCCGGATCAAGAAGAAAGGCGTCCTGCAAGACCATCGGCGGCTGACTTTTTTGATTCTGATAGAGCTACGCCTCCTATACCGACAGGAAGTGGCTATGGGGGCATTGGAGACATGGAAGTTGAGGAGGGGGAGCGATCTCCCCCCCCTGCACCAGTTGAAACTAAACCCGTTATTTCCTCTTTGTCCATGGAGACTGATATTGCCACACCGGACCCTGCACCTAAAAAGAGGAAAAGATCTTCTAGTCACAACAGCACTCCCAAATCGAAAGACAGATCACAAGCTACACCTACGACTCCAGCTGCTCCTGTAATGCCGAAACCTATTATCGTCAAAACAGAAAGAATGGAGGATGAACCTTCTACTGACTCCGGATTCCAAGCAGAAGTCGGAAGTGACTCGAACGTTGATTTTGAGCGAAGACCCCCACCGTCACAAGCTCCAGTCGTAGACGCCATACCTGAAAGCAATAGAATGGAGGAAGATGAAGATGCTCCTACTCCTGATGCAGACACTGAAGATAATGGACAAAGCATGTTCGACGATTTGTTTACAAGACGTCCATCCACTGATGTTGGGCCTGTGCGGGTTGAGGATGAGAGACTGAACTCGGATTCAGTATTTTCGTGCGTAAAACAAGAACCAAAGGACGCTTCTGATAGTCACCCTGCAGAAAACACAACTACGATTGGTTCTATTTTCTTCGACGGAAGAGATGGCGTATTGAAAAGGACGGAAATAGAAAAAAAACTGGGAGGTCATGGAATTGGCTTACCTGACCCTAAAATTCAGAAGGTAGCCCATTACAATCAACATAATCCTGAAGACGAGGTTAAGTATGTTGCTGAGCATGAGAGTACAAGCAGCAAACTAATTCCTGGACATAAGGTAAGTTAACATCAATCGCCTCGAAATTACTATAACTCGTTCGTATCATTATCATTGTGTGTTGAATATCCACTTTCAAATGTCCATTGCAGGAAGGTCGTGGTTCTGGGTCTGAAGGAGAAGAGGAACAAGAAGAAAACGACTATTCCATGATGCAAGGATATGATGAGAATCCCAGATCAAAGAATAAGCTCAATGCGTTTAAAAAATACGATTTTAAACATCGAAAAATTGACAGTACGCGGCTTGCTGTTTATTCTGCTAAAGAACGAGTACGTTATTGTACAATAGTGTTCAAGTGCTCAAATGTTAAACAACTCAATTAATTTTTAATATCATTTTTAAATTCTCAGATCTTAAATGCAATTGAAAATCACCGAGTCGTTATTGTTGATGGCTTTACTGGATGTGGCAAAACTACTCAAGTCCCTCAGTTTATTCTCGATAGTCATTATGAAAATGAAAAGTACTGTAACATAATAGTTACGCAGCCAAGAAGAATTGCTGCAATTTCTGTCGCAAAACGAGTTTGTCATGAAAGAGGGTGGGAAGTAGGAAAAGTAGTTGGGTATCAGGTGAGTCTTGTTAAGCACTTTTTCTTTTTTTAATTGTGCATATAGTAATATGATTATTGTGTTGTTTACAGGTTGGAATGGAGTCGAAGAAAGATCAATATGATACAATGATTACGTATATGACAACGGGAGTTTTGCTACAAAGACTTATCAGTCGCAAAAATTTTAAAGATATATCTCATATCATCATTGATGAAGTCCATGAAAGAGATTTGGAGTCAGATTTGCTCCTATTAGTGATTAAAAAAATTATGCAAGACGACAAAAAGGCTAAGAATCGACATGTAAAATTGATTCTTATGTCTGCTACACTCAACGCCAGAAAATTCTCTCGGTATTTTCCTACGCAGAAAGGAGATTCTGAAGTAGAAGAGTGTCCAGTTGTGAAAATACCTCACACATTTCGACATCGGGTGGATGAAGTTTTCCTGGACAGTATAATTCCTTCTTCAGTAAGTCGACGTTTATGTAATATGAGCTTATGAAGTCTTCATCCTTTCAATTTTTATTTCACGATTTATATGAATTGTTACACCAGCAAAAGGAACTTTATGAGCAAATCAGCTCGAACTTGGACTTGGATAAAGCTACCATTCCTGAAGAAACTTATACTGTTGCTGTTGATTGTGTAGTAAGTCTAGACGAAACAGACAGGAGAGCATCCGCCGACCCAAGGATGAGAAGAAGTCGTAGTAAATTTGTAAGCATTTTTTTTCATGAAAACGGAGTCTGCCTGTTCGAAGTTTTAGTTCAAAATGTTCATTAGCGAAATATTAATGTTTATCCAGGCCCAAAAACGAGGCTCGATTCTAATTTTTTTACCTGGAATGGAGGAAATTCACCGATTGGTTCGATCTTTAAATGCGAAAAACAAAATTGCAATCGAAGAGTAAGTCGCTTAGAAAAGAATGTGTTTTCGATAATAGTTCTAATAAGCGTGGTTGTGTGTTTAGGGAGATACAAAAGGATCCTAGCTATAAGGACACGGACTACTACAAGTGGGACATTGTTCCCTTACATTCTTTGATAACAAATGATGAACAGCAAAGAGTTTTTGATCAGCCGAAAGATTTCCGAAGAAAAATCATTTTGTCTACCAACATAGCTGAAAGCTCAGTGACAGTACCTGACATAGTTTATGGTTAGCTTTTGGAGAATTTGTGTACCTTCGTTTTATAGTTTCTTGAATTTTACATAATACCTGTTTAATAGTGATCGACTTCTGCCTCACCAAATCTATTTGTATTGACCCGTATACAAATTTCACCACCTTGAGGATGGTATGGGCTTCCGTTAGTCAGTGTATTCAACGGAAAGGCAGAACTGGACGAGTATGCGACGGAAAGGTTTTCAGATTGGTACCTAAAAGTTTCTTTTCGGTGAGTCAGCTGCACTTAATCATATGGGGAAACTGGTCTGTCCTTCTGTCGCCCAATTAATTATTTGTTAATTTAAAATGAACTTCGACTAATTTCAGTCACTGCCTCAAGACTCTAAACCTGAAATGTTACGAGCTAATCTGGAAACAGTAGTGTTGCAGTTGAAGAAGCTGGAGCTAGGGTCTCCAAAAGAACTGCTAGCAATGGCTTTAGATCCTCCAGCTGTCTCTGGTATTGAACGAGCTGTTGCAAACTTGAAAGAGGTTAGTTTGTTATTATCCGCTAATTAACAGTCAGTAATTAAAGGATATTGGATTGTAATAAATAATAAAAAAAATCTAGCTTGGAGCCCTCACCGTAATGATAACCCGAAACGGAAGACAAGAGTATGACACTTGTGACGGTAACAGAACTTTTATGGGGCAAGTTATGACTGATCTCCCTATTCCTCAGCAATGCACAAGACTTATCATGCTTGGGCACTGTTTTGGTGTCATGAGAGAAGCTGTTATAATTGGTATGCTCAAAGATATAAGTGTGAAGAAATAACTAAGAAAGTCATCAGCGTATCAAAATAATAATAATAATAATACGCACTTTTTCCTAAAAATAGCGTCGGCTCTAAGCGTGAAAAATCCGTTCAGCACACCATTTGTGAAGTCTCTTGAAGCATATGATTCAAGACTAACTTGGGCGAAGAAAAGCTGTTCCGATGTGTTTGCTCTGTACTACGTATATAAGGTACATTGGTCAATTGATATACTTAATATATACGAGTTATTCTTCAGCTTCCAAAATTACTTTTTGATCTGTAGCACTGGGTAACAAAATTTGGACAGCCAGGGTCAGAAATGCAAGCTGGTCCAAGAAACTCATACATTGAAAAGCAATGGGCCCGAGGTTCGTTTGTGCAGCTATCTGTGTTACGGTAAGTAAGATTGATTAAGGGTACACGGTACACAATGTAAGAGCAAATAGGTCAACGATTCAGATATATAGGACTCAGTTTTGTTTTTTAGGGAAATCAAGTCTACTGTAGAGCTGATTGAAGATCGCTTAGTGCGATACAACCTTGCAAGTAACCCTTTGACTAAAGATGAATCTCAGCAGCAAACCATGGAAGGGGGCCTGTCTAAAGAAGCAGGCTTAATGCTGAAGGTAAATCTTTTACGAATTAAAGTAGTAGTAGTACTTCTCACTTACAAAACAGGAGCGCTAATATCCTTGTCCTTATAATTAGATGGCAATCGCTGGGGCATTTTATCCTAATTACTTCCACCGGAAGAGACCTGATCTGAAGACCTACGAGAGGGAAAAGTCACGCGAAGTTTGCGGCTTGGATTTGTTTAATACTGTTTTCTTTAAAGGATTTCCACCGTCCCATAATGGCAAAGTGTGAGTGATAGAAGCTCAATCGAGTAGTTTGAATATATTGTAAAAAATATCCGTGACTGATGTATATTCATATTAGGTATGCTAAACACGTTGCCGACTTCCTTTCTTATGGTTTAACTGTCCCGTCTATAAAATTCGATGGCCAAAAAGTTTTGGCTAGTTTTGACACACGAGGAGAGAAAATAGGGCCTATCAGCAAAGGAGTTTATAGAGCTATCAAAAGGAGACAAATTCGTAATCAACTGGAGTTTGATCTTGCTCCGTAAGTCGATCCAGGATATGCCTTATTTCAGTTAGTTCATTATTCTATGCATGTAGTTAAATAAACTAAGATTTTACATATTCTGGAGTAGAAAAGATTTAGAAAATCGAGCAGTAGACAACTGGGAACGTCGACATAAAGATATAAAATTCACTCCTTGTCCTCCCCTCGTACAGCTGCCTCCTGTGGATGTTCAGCAAGTATATGTTCGAGTTACTCATGTAATCATTTATGATTTACTATAACAGAATCGAGAATTCAAGTTCTATTATTAATTAAGTGCTTAATTTTATCTAGATCGAAAATCCTGGACAATTTTGGGTTGTTTATAGCAAAAATACTAACCAACTGGATGCTATGGTTGAACGGATTCAAAACGAAATAATTCATGTTCCAATTTCTTCTTCTAAACTTGTTCCAAACGCATTGTGTCTTGCCCCGTATTGTTCAATGTTTTACAGAGCCAAGGTTCTGATTGTTAGCCCTCGTCCAATCAACAATTCTCTGGTAAGTTTATACCGTTTTTATTTACGTTGATAATTTGACCCATTTAAACATCATTCATTACGAGTTAACCGTGTACGACAGGTATATTTTGTGGACTACGGAAACACTGCTTGGGTAGCGAACAACGATATTCTAGATTTCACTCCATCCATGGTTGAAAGAGGGTTTCATACTTTCCCTTGTTTGGTAAGGCGAAGGAAATATTAGAATTTGTCATGTAGACTTTCTATGAGAGGCATATCCAATTAACACTCAATTTTCAACAGGCGATTGAGTGTCGATTGAGTACCATCAAGCCTGCAACCATTCATGGAGCAGGATGGCACGAAAGGGCAATTTACGAATTCAAGATGTTTTCAGAAAAAGCTCCGTTCATCTACATTCAGGTAGACACTACGCATAGCATGCTTGTGTAAAGTATATAAAGGCAAAATCTTAAGCACATTTCATCAGGTATTCATCACAATTTGTAAATTCCAACAGATCTACTCCGTTTCCAAAAACATAGTCGCAGCGGAGCTGGTTGGACACGATGACAGGAGAGTGGAAAAGAACATGAACGAGATTCTTACTCGTTTGGGATATGCTGAGCCTATGGATGAACCCACTTACTCGGAGGTTTGACCATTTTTCAATCGCGAGCTTGCATGACTTGAACTGAATAATAAATAATTATCTTGTGTTTAAACAGTACAATCATAAAGCTCGTCAACGTGTCAGCTTACAAGACAGGGGTGAAAAAGAAGCACATAATAAGGAGCAGATAGGCGAGCAATTGAATTTTGACTTCATAGATCCTCCAAGAATATCCTCACGGGATAGTGGTGTAAGTTGACAATATGCAATAATAGTAATGTGATTTCGTACTCATCGGACTTAAACAGATGACGGGAGGACAAAGTCAATCCTTTTATTATTCTTCTTATTTCCAGAGCAAAGTGACGTTAAAAGGTCCTTGGAGTCCCCTTGAACTTGACTTTCAATCTTTATGTCACAGCAGTAATACAAAGCAAGTTAAAATAGAGAACAACAGTGTAAATTCAGTAGTTTTGGACACAGAACCGACAGCCCCGATTTCCAGGCTGATGGTTGCGGCCAGTGTCGGGATTCAGGATAGAAGTGGAAGTGTAGTTGCACGGGATACAACTATGATGCCATCAGTACCAGGATTACTTCCATTGCTTGCAATGCTGTTCGCTCCGAAGATAGAATTGCGTGTGGATATACGTCAAACTAAGTACACCGGAGTTCTGTGCGGTTTGGGTACTGCCCCGAATGAACCAGATCTTCCTATATATCCTGACCATGATGTGGAAATAGTGTTTGATACTAATGTCGATGATGAGGATATTGATTCGGTAAGGTTAATTCTAAGTGTATTTTAATAATCACAACAGTGACCTTTTAATTTACCACGATACCAAGACTATTGACATGGCTGATTGATTATTTGTGTAGATCAACAGAATTAGATATTTGATGAATCTGGTCCTAAGGAACACAAATGGTGTGAATATGTCGCATTACCAAAACTCGCTTTATAAGGAACTGATGAGTTTATTAAAAAGAACTCGCCCAACAGCCGAGGAAGAAGTTTGGCCACAAGAAGAGTATGTATGGAATAGAATCGACCAAGAATCCTTGAATTTGGAGAGAAACGCTAGTTTCATTTGGAAAACTGGAGACATTTTCGTACAGCATCACAAAGTATTGCTGAATGAGGAACAGGAAGGAAACTACACGTGGAACTTTGCTATCTAAATATTTCTTGCTTCTAATTAATTTTCTTTACATAATCGGACTATAGTAGCCATCTTGCTTTTAGTTATAGCTTGTTTATTTGCTAATCGTTGAACATTTACGATGACAGTATCTGTATGCTTGACATTTTAAGCTTCATTGTTATTATTATATATACACAGGACTTATTATATAGACCTTTGTGAATAGCATTATACTAATTAAATGTTCCTATCAATTTATTGACACTCATGAGAATTTTCGTGAAATATCTTCGTCTCAAAGTCTCAAGAACTCTCCAACAGTGGATCGTCTTCATTATCCTACATCAACCCCTCACTAAGGATAAAAAATGTTCTCAATGTACAACGAACACGATTAAATGTGACAACATATGAGATTTGAAGTACTAGGGTTAGGAAAGAGAATAAAAATAAGAAAACAAAATTAACTTAAATAGCTGCAATTGATTCTGATTCATCCCTTGCGAAACATTCAACATTGTTCCCATATTCTAAGCATTTGGCGTAAGCGGCATGAGAGTATTGTATGGACATTATTTTTGATGAACTGACCGAATAGAATGAAAAATCAAGTACCTGTTATTAGCTCCTCTCACTACTTTTGAAGCTGAATAAAATACTGTCATTATTATGAACGAGTACGAGTTGTTGTGAGAGTTCATTAGTGAAGGGGATGGCAAATAAATGCATTCATTCAGAATCTACAGACAGCGAGAATTTCCTTTTCGTAACATGTGGTAAGCTGTGAGAGCTATCAAACGAGAGCAAAAAGGAAAACACCACCACCACCACACGATCACTTTTACACAAAATCATCATCGCAAATGTACCCTTTCCCTTACAGTGTCACCAATTAAATATCCAGTTATTAATTCAATTATTTCAATTGTGTGTCAGATGAAAAAGCACAGTTGTCTGTGTCTGCATTAAATATCTGTGTATCGTCATCGTCAGTGTCAGTACAGCTGTGTCAACTTGTAATCGTAATCTATAATTAAGTACGTACAGTGATTTCGCATAACTTACTACTTACTCCTGAGAAAAGTGTGATTGGGACTTAAAAATATTTAATAATTGGTTGATTAGCAGGTGTGAGGAGAGGATGACGGACTTGCTCGTTGTCGAATGGATGACAGAGTGGAAGACGATAACTCAGGATGACCCGAATCCTGACAAAGTGGGCGACTTCGCCCAGTCAATCCTCAACAATGAAGATTTGTTCCAGGCAATTACCCATGTCCTAGAAGAGAATGAGCGCTTTCGTTCCGTAAGTCATTCACGACATTAATATTCAAAGAATTTTCGATGAAATTCGATAATTTTGGGGGCTCAGTTATACGGGGACGTGCTAGCAACTCTATTTTCACTGTTCCGGTACGGCGACAAGAAACTACGGGTGTTTGCATCGCAATTTATTCCAACTTTGATATTCGTCTATCTCCACCAAATTCACTTACAGAAGAAATGCATTGCGCTAGAGACACTGCTACGAGGAATTTACGAGTTGGAAAGTGGGTATGAAGACGGACCACCTTCAACTACGAGAATTCCTAATGTCAACCTTCCTTCTATATTCCATGATGTGAGTTTTTAAATGAAATAGATTGAGAGTTTGTCAGTGGAGTTAAGTAACTAGACATAGTAATGAAAATGTGTGGTTATATGAGCAGCCAGGTGGAGTATCTACAACTTGGCTGAGTGACTCAGATTTGGACAGATTGAATTTAAAGACCGTCAAGACAATTAATAGACCATCTTTGGTGCTTACTGATGAACGGATTCGAGCTCCGCAGAGGCTTCCATTGTGCTCTGAACTTTGGTGGATCTTCAATCATAAGCAGGTGGAAATGCCCAAGCATTCGGTGCCCCTTCATTTAAAAACTATTTCAAAGTAAGTTAAACTGCAGCTTTAAGGTATTTCAATGGCTACAGACGTTTTTATACAGTAATTTATTTTTATTTCCTTTGACACAGGTTAGTTACTCAAGGATTTGTTCCGTCACTGTCCCAAAGAGTTCAACCTCCCATCCGGATTATTCTGTCATCTAAGTTGGTGATTGAAATGATTCAAACGGTGTATTATTCTGCGTGAGTTGTTATTTAAAATTGCTTTGAGACCTTTCACACGTTTGGGATGAAAAAATCATGAAACTTTTTTTCATTTTACAGTTACAATGGTGCTCCAGCTTTAGCTGAACAGGTGTTGGAAGAAATATCGTCAAGAGCTCATTATCAGCTGTGGGCAGATGCTCTTTTAGCATGCAATGCGGTGCAAGATTATCTTAAATCTTCAGGTTTGTATACATACAATAACAGTTTAGTTAAAACCCTCCCAAACTTATAATGGTAGAAGTAGAAGCCTAGAAATGAGATCGATAATGTGATCCTCTTCACACATACATTTGAAGCTATAACAGGCAAACCTCATATTTATGTATTCCCTTTATATCCCTTCATCTCTGAATGAAAGTCAAGCCACCAAGGAGTCCTTTCCGACCCGGAAATATTTATTCTACCATGAAGTAATCAAATTTATTTAAACTAAACTTATAGAACTGCCTATCCAAGTGGAAGTGAGCACCTTTAAGAAATCGATTATCACAAATGCCTCCTTCAGAACGAAGAAGTTACCAGGTACGCCTTATTTAGTATGGATGGTTGATCTTTGGATCAAATCTTTCAGCTTACATGTGGTGGCATGCAGCGAGCAAGACGAATGTTTAACTTATTTATTACTTTAAATTTGGAATCAAAGACATTGAATATCTTGTGGTGGTGTTGTGTTGTTCTCGTATGTTTTGTAGTGTACTATTTTCAATTTGCGAGTCGTGGTGGTGGGAGTGGCTCAGTGGTACTATAATTGCCATCTTGCTCTTCAGTAGCTATAGTGGATTAGTGGATCTTCGTTGTTTCTTCTTGTCTCTCTGATTGGCTATCTTTAGATGACATAGATGGGAATGCTTTTGACACGGCCAGCTCTGAAAACTCCGTTTATGCCTCTCCTTCTAAGAAACCTTGAAACTTGCATGATATATGTCTTCGTCAATTTGTTCGGAGCCTTTCTTTCTTTTCCAGAAATATGGTAATGATTACAAAACAATTATAATGAATGATCTGTATTCTCTTTCAAATTTTTGCATGTAGATCGTTATTTTAAATAAGTAATTCTTCAAACAATTTCAGTGCAAACTACTACTACTCTCTTCTCAAATAGAAATACTAAGAGATGCTTTAAAAATAATTATTACGAAGATTATTTCTTTCTTTATGCTAATATTGGGATTTGTTTCTTATGTATCTCGTGAGCTTTGATTACTTTCGCTAAAGCTATCATTACTAGAATCTTAATTAAGTAACTAGTTGAAGGCCAGCACGTTTTGCGAGTCTAATCGTCAGTTGATGTAAGCTTGAAGCTTTGAACTTGCATAAATGCTAATTATAAATTGACTGGAAATAACGAATTTCTGAATGTGAACTTTACAGATGACATTCCAATTGTGGAAAGAACGGATTCCACTGATGATAGTGCGAATGAAGGAAACACTGCTCTACCATCATCGACTTCACACAGCTTTAAAGCAAAGAGCAAAATTCCTCATATTTTAGCTAAGATAAAAAGAAACTCTGTTGTCGTTATTAATGAAGAAGGAGATGTTGAAACTATCGCGTCCCCGCCAGCGTCTGAACGAAAAAAGAGTATCGACGCTACAGCTGTGTAGTTGTGTAATACACCCGTCAAAAAATAATGTCGTCATACGCAAGTGTTTAATGTAGTGAAATTCTGAATACTCTTTTCCGTATGGCGAAATTCATTGTAGATAATAAATAAACGGACGATTTTTTCGTAACATAATAATATATTTAATTTTCATGGCTGACGGCATACAACATTGACCGCCTGAAGGTTGTAGTAATATTATAGCACACCTCAGGTCCTTTAACTACAGATTAAAACTTCGAACTATTAATTAGCGCAAAACATCAAAGGTAAATCTTCCGAATACATTACGTGATAATAATTCTCATAATCTGTTACTTATTTCAATACGCTACGGAAAAGACCTAGTACCTAACGTGTATAAAGGTCTGAGACCTTTTGGGTTGGTTGGACAGAATACGAGATAAACTGACTGACATTTTACTGATTTCATCTTCAAGAAGTTCACCCTAACTCAACGGATACTTAACTTTCATGATACCAAACCGCATAAAATCGTTTTTAAATCGGTTTATAGAGTAGCGTTGTAACATACTTCTTGCGATATCGGTGTGTAGCGCTCAACACCATGACTCCATCCTTTATCGATAAGGCGTAAAGATGATTTAACATCACATGATTCGGTTCAGGTAGAAGAGTAGGCTCACACTAGAAGTACCAAATGCAGTAATTAACCTCGACATACTCCAACTACTGAACTATGTAGTGCTATTAGACATTTACCGATAAAGGTGTGTCCTTATTCAGTATGACTTGCAACAAATGAGGAGGAAGGATTGGTGGGCCAGTCGTCTTCTCCCATGGTTTATACGATGGGATATCTTGTGCCCATTCACTTCCAGGTGGAGATCCTGAAACTATAAAGAATATGGGGAAAGTTGTTGTAGATAAGTGAATTCTTTGGTCTGCGTATATATATCTGTCAATGTCATTTGAATTCTTACTGAGCTGTGTTTTGGATTGCGAATTGACGGAATCCATTGCTAAAGCGTCAAACACTTCAAAGTCAGTCTTCTTGACTGTAATAACGTTATTCACCGTTCCATTCTCCGTTTCAACTGTTGGCTGTACACAATATAATACAATATAATTTTCAGTCTCCGATACCGTAAAAGCCTTCATTTAAAACTACTCGTACCTCAGATGGGTTGTGTTTCCACTCCCCATCAATTAGGAATTTGTACTGATGCTCTCCTTCAGGAAGATCCACAATAGCAACATAATCACTGGTAGAAGCGAAGTTGCTGAAATACATAATTATTTTAAACTCTAGGTTGACCTTATCTAATGTATTTAATCAGGTCTTTCACTAAATCAATACCTTTTAGCCATCGGGATTGTTTTCCAGTCCGAAAATGTCCCACAAATAAAAGCAACTTTACCACCTCCATCCCACTTAAATACCGTTGGTAAAATTTTTATGCCGTGTTCTCCACCTCCGTACTTGGTTCCTTCAGACATTGTCACCGCTCTGGGTCTTCCTATCTCTGGATATTCTTCCTATATTAAAAGACCATAATTTAAAATCTAAGCTACAGGCCAAACAAAATACAATCCACAATCTAACCCCATTTTTTTAAAAACCCCCAAAAACACTCTGGCTCCGAAAAGGTAATGATTTCGGTTTAAAGAGAAATGCGATGCAAATGTGAGAAAAGATGCTTCATGAAACGGACAAGGTTAATCAGCAGTGTCACTTCGAAACAAAAACAAAAGTTTTGTAGAAACAAATAACCATAAACAAGGATAAAAACTTAAAAGACACAGATCCCAGACGACACACGACTTCACAATTGCAAACGCAGATGATTACAAAAGACAAACACAAATCAGTCAAAACACTAAAACAGCGAATACTCATGAGAGTATTATTAAGCAAATTCAGCGAACGTAGAAAGGACAGACACACGAATACTCGGCACAAAGTTTCGCAAATAAACCACACAAATGTAAAAAATAAAATAAATTACAGAGGACAAATCTTTCAAGAGGATACTCTTGGACTTGGACTGCTGTGGGAAATTGTAAGGAAGAGGTTCATCGTCATCGTGCGATTGCTGGAGCTGAATAATTTTTTTAGCTGCGCTGTGACAGTTGTTATTAACGCTAGAAGGGACGTTCACTGTCGGTGCAGGTGACGAAGGAACGCTACTCGGTGCAGGTGGTGGTGTGCTCGAGGAACTATAATGAGGCTGACTACTACTTTGACCATGTTGACTTCCTACCGATGGTCGCTTCTCGAACGAAAACGCTTGGCCGTCCTTCATCACCCCGCAAGGGGATGAGGGGGGCAGACTGTCCCCTGACTTATGTCGATCCCGTACTCCTCCACTACCCGAATTGGCGTTTCCCATCCTTAATTCTTTAAAATCCGTCGGCTACGCTCGATACACTCGAAGTAAAGCAACTTTTATTTCAGTCAATTGTAAAATACTTTTCTTCCGTCTCGAACAATCCTGGGGGAGATTATCCTCAGCTCCCCTATAAATTAAAAAACATTACTGATCAATGATCAACCACCATTTAATTTTTAATTTTCGCACTGAATACATAATTACTTCAGCACTAACAGTACTAGTGCAGAACAAGGTTAAAGTCCGAAATGAATCTAATAAACTATCTTTTGCAATAGCTCGAGTCAGTACCCAATCCCACAGGCCACAACTACAAACCAATAACAATTTAACAACTTACCCAATGGAGCTGGACAAAAAAGCGAACAATTTGCAGTGAAGAAATTAAGATTTTGCAAGTCCCCAATCCATGTGCAATTTCTGTACAACTTCGCAAAAAACACGAAGGGAATGAATCAAGATGAGTAGATTCCTCCGCCGTTCTCCTCCCTAGAACACACACGCACTGCACGTCCTCGTACTGCAGACAGACGACGATCTAGTGATCTTGGGAATGAATGCTGTTTCCCTGTTATGTACACAAAAGATCTCAAGAATGGGTTTGTCTGTGAATACTCAGGGGCGTAATGCCTGGGACCCCAAAAACATCGTAGTGCATACCACCGTTCTCCTGGGTTTACGTCGCTGGAGAAAACGTGGAAAATTTGAATTCGGATTATTTAAAAGTCAACATTACACTGCTGGATATGACTCAGTCCGCGTTGGCGATTTGTTCATGATTGACACTTAAACCAAAACAAACTATAAAGTTTTTAAATATGTTCGACTTAAATTTTAAACTGTAGCGTAGTAAGGTGTGTGTTACTTGCACCCGGTGGTTTAATAGAATTGTAGATTATCAAGTGTAGCGTAGGAAGGAAAGATGAAGCGAGTTGCTCTAGTCAGATCACATGCACTGCGTGGAAGGCGGCTGTGGGTGTGGCACAATCTGTTTTGGTTTATGGGGATTTTATTTTGTTGGTGCTTGGAACATGTTCAAGCCTTCCCTGAGCAAGGAAAGTGGTCAGCCGTTTTAAATGAGGTAAGCAGAAGTGTGAGACCTGTTTTGGACATTTTAGGTAAATAATTAAACGTATGATTTTAATGCAATTCCAGACGGAGCCGTATTTTGGAACGTACAAGAGTCTATTCAAAGGGTCAAAGATTTTTATTAGTGGTATGCTGGACTTACGTATAGTATTTAATAAATTATAAATATTTGCCTTATCTTTGGTACTTGATGGACATTTTTTTCAGTGCAATGCAATTCCTCCGAAGAAGTAGATATTATGGTTAACTGGATGCTCCGGGAGAGTCCCTGTTGGGAGGAGTATGGGACTCTAGATATTTTGGTATGTTTAGAGTGGTTACATGTGTGATTCAAGAGTAATAACCAATTTTTTAATTTTATATTATAATAGTCAGACAACGAACGAAAAGCAGCATGGAGAGAGTACTACCGGGATCCAGAGCAAAAGATAGAAGGAGTAGACTATGGAAGTCAGTTTTACTTTCAACCTCCCGAGTATCTTAAGCATCGGTGTGACAATACCATTCACTTCGTAAGCAGATTTTATTTCAATGTTTCAATGTTTTTCCTTGTGAAAAGAACTGAAAAGAACTTATATTGTTATATTGTTGATAATGTAGAAAGAGTATGGAGTTGTTGTTCCTGCCAATGCATCAGAGAACAGCCCAAGTTCAGCTTCTACGAATCTTCCGCAAAAAGTTCTTCCACCAGAGGTGCAAGAAACTTCCGGAGTATCTCAGCAAAATAGCGGAACGACTGCGGTAAGTAGCAGGGTTTGCGTGAAGCTTCCGAATACGAGCAAGTTTGTAATTGAAGCATTCCTCTAATAATTTCAGAAGTCGAGTCCGGTGTTCACAGTCCATCGGGACGGTGTCTATCTTCTCATAATTCATATGAAATTGGCGAACCCTGAAATCAATAAGAGTTTTCGTGCTGAAGTGAAAGTTCAAATGATAGGGGAACAAGGATACTTATCTGCTACTGAATGGCCTTTATTGATAGTAAGGCATTTTAAACAATGATGCATGAAGGACGACAGTTAGTTTCACAGAAATTTTTTTATTGAATCAAGTTTTACGGAGGAAACTGCATTGTGTATGTGATGTACGCAATGATTTGGCTCGTCATGTCTTTTTGTCATTGGCGAGATCTCCTTCGGATTCAGTTTTGGATTGGAGCTGTGATATTTTTAGGCATGATTGAAATGGTAAAATAATACTATTATGCTTCTTGCTTGCGACTCAATACATATCAACATGATATCATCGATCATGACTTCATTATCAATTTATTTCTAGGCTGTGTTTTATGGGGAATATCAAAGCATCAATTCAACTGGAGAATCAGTGCAAGGAGCAGTTATAGTCGCTGAAATCATTTCTTGCGCTAAGCGAACACTTGCGAGAATGCTAGTTGTCATCGTCAGCATTGGATTTGGAATCGTCAAGTCAGTGATAAATATTGTCATTCTCGATTTGTTTCGCTTTGCAAATGTGAGTATAAGTGAAGTTTTTTTACTGCCGCAGACCACGATTAGGCACAACTTTGCACAAAATTATTGTGGTTGGAACGCTATACTTTTCTTTGGCCTCCACTGAAGCATGTCTTCGCATCCTTCATCCAGTTAATGGGCCGTCAAATAAAGCTCTCATGGCAGGAGTGCCATTATCTATTCTTGATGCTGCGATTTGCTATTGGATTTTTCATTCTTTAATGTCAACTACTAGAACACTCCGACTTCGCAGGTAAAGCGTCTCCTTGCAAACGTGCAGTACGGAAAAGCCGATTTAAATGTGCTAATTTCATTGAATGATTGCAGGAATCTAGTCAAACTCACCCTTTACAGACATTTTACCAATACTCTAATTTTCTGTTTGGTATCATCAGTAGCTTTTATGATTTGGTCAATCCTTTATTTAAAAACCGACCAATGCTTGAAGGTAAGAAACTTCAATAATAAGAATTGCAGTCAATTGAACTATATAGTTATTTCTTGGCGAAGTAATAATTGGAAACGTGCTTAGGATTGGAAGGAAATCTGGATTGACGAAGCTTACTGGCACATGCTGTTTAGTATTATACTGCTGGTAATTATTATCTTGTGGAGGCCGAGTAATAATAATCAAAGGTATTAGCTTAATAATCATTAGAAACTTAAGGAGAATTTCACGAAAACATTGGAATCTCTCGCAGGTATTCGTTTTCGCCCCTAGTTGATAATTTGGACGATGACGATGAAGAGGATTTGGTAGTTAATGCTGCCTTCTGTAAGTTGGATTATTTGCTCGCGATGTATTTAAAATTGAATATAATAGTTCTTTTATTGTGCCTATTTCCTATTATCTAGCTGGAAACATGAAGTTAAGGGGTAAACGTAACGGAAATGACAACAACTTCAGTCGCGGACAAAGCATTGTAAGGTTACACAAACACATTGTTTTAGTTTGCAGCTTTCTGTCACATCATTTTCTGCTTTTAAAAAATTCAGGAAGATGAGCTGCGCTGGGTAGAAGAGAATATCCCTGCGGACTTAGCAGAAGGAGATTTGCCAGCCCTGGATTCTGAAGAAGAACTGATCTCAACAAAATTTGAACTCTCCAAAATGCAGTAAACTGTGTAGCATTACAGATTCCAGCCTGCTATATTGGTGTTAGCAGCTGTTTAGATCCTCTTCGCAGTCATCGTTAAAGATTAAACTTTTTAAAACTTACGTTAATGTTTATAATGTTTGTTCCTCTTTCTTGTCGTTCGTTGCTGGTACCTATATCAGACAAAAAGTCAGCCCAGAACTAAAATTGCACAGCAGTTTTCTGTTTCTCATATTTTTATTAAAACCTAATTATTTCGGTAGTCTAACAAAATGACAAAATAATCGTATTTAGATAACTACCATTCTTCATACACATGCTAATAAAGTTCACTCAAAGACTTATATTCTTGTTCATGCATCACATTCATTGCATCACTAATATTACGCTTACAATCATACATAGCAGTTGTAGAGTACGTTTTATCCATACTCTTAATTAGTTTAGTACAATATCAAACCTAAGTAAAAATTGTAACTTGTCTTATCTAAACGCTTAAAGTTTTGTGTAGCTGCATAGCACACACACAAGTTTTTGGTACACCGCGTCAAACTTCCCGTGTCCCGAAGTGGACACCAGGAAAGTGTGGTTACCTTAGAATGATTTACATAGCGCTTTACCATACACAGATATGAACAAAGTTTGTTCGATTACACGTAACAGCGAAACACAATTAAAATGTATTTTAGTTAGTATTATTGTACATTCATTGAGACATCTTTTCTTCAAAAGATAAAAGAGACACTGCGGCATTTGTGTTACAATAGGAATCCATCATCAAAAATTGAAACCTCTTTCCTGCTCTTCATACATCAAGTTCTATCGAAGGCTCAAAATGCACTTAACTTTCTGAAAGAATCGATAACATCAGCAGCAGCTTTTTATACGATTAAGAACAAAAGGAGAACAATGCAAAGCATACACGTAATTTTGTTAATACAGGCTCCTGCAATACATATATAAGTTAGTTACACATCTAACTGTAAGTTCACATAGCCTTAAGTTGGACAAAGTGGAGATCTCTCAGGGAAATATTTTTCTCTGTCTTGAAAAGTAACACTATTATAGTTTTAGACGAACGAAGCTCTGGAGAGCCCTGTGGTTCGTATTGGTAAGAATAATATGAAGTACAAAGGAATACTGCACAGTTTTACTATTAAGTGTTCTTTTTGTTGGCTACTGGGAGAACTAAATCTAATTTACTACTGAAGAAATCCAAATAATTGTCATTGGTGGAGATGTCTTTAATAATTGATGGAATTTTTACGATGGACAATCACATTTGGAACTTTTGGGAAGGTAGTGAAGAAGGACTGGAATGGCCGAATAAGGACGCGCATGAAGAATTCACATGGAAAGAGTTCCAACGGGACTAAAGGGTTGTGTGTGTAGGGATTTCTCCTTTACTTTTGTGAGATGACGAGGTTGATCAAAGAGTCTTGGCTTTCGCGATAACTTCATCAATAAATTTCTGTGAAACAGACAAGAGTACCAATTAGTACCAGCCACCAGTAATCTTATCGCAATTAATTCATGAACATACATTGACTACGTCTTGAGGCTTCTTAGCGTCTGTGAGGAGACCCAGAAGGAATGAACGTCTCTCATTGTCTCCATCCATGTCCAGAACTTCATCCAAATCAATCTCCACTTCGTTATTACTTGAAGACGACGAAGATGAACTCTCCTGCAACTCACAAAAGTACAAGCACATCGTCAAAAACCCATAAATTATTTATGTCCTTTCAGACATAATCTCCCTTTCAATTCTTGTCTTTTTCTTCTTGCTTCACTTCACCATTATTTCATTTTTCATGCCATGTCGTCGTCGTTGTCACAATGTCACTTTCAACTTCATAAAATAATTATGAAGCACTGAGCTTAAAACAAGAATTCTCAGCATTTTTAATCTCCTCTAAACTACATATCTTAATGTAATTATTTGAACACACAAGACAGTCTGAAGTCTGCCCGACTAAAAAGCATATTTTATTCTTAGATAAGCATTGGTAAGGTGGAACTCTCTCTCTGTGTCTGTCTCTCTCTCAATTTACTCATTGCTCAGTGTGCCTGTCAGATAGATGAACGTGGAATGTGAAATTATACAAACAAGGATCAAGATGAGAGTCATGATAAAGTCAATCAAATGTTTTTTTTTCTCTCTCCCTCACTTGATTTATTATTCGTAGCAAATAATGAAGCGTCCGGCTTTCGTTAGAATATCCACATGCTTGTTACCAGTTAGTAGTTCACCAACTCAAACACTTTCCTAGCTTTCTGGTAAAAAATTAATTATTCTTTACTGCCCAAGAAATTCTTTAAATTCTTTGTACAAAGACATCAAGATGCAAGAGACTTAAATACAATAAAAGTGCATGTAGGTTATCAAGTCAAATTGTGAATTATTTTGTCTTTCTATTTGCCAAATTAGAAGCTTCAGTAGAATGCACGCTGCTCAATCGTCTAAAAGACTTAATCTCATCTCAATCTCATCTGCGCGATGTTTCCTCCTCCTCATATCTTAAATGCTGTAGTAATCCCTTGTTCCTTTGTTACTTTTATCACTCACAAGAGTAGTAATAACCTTACGTGTTCAGGATCTTAATCGACCTATTCTTTCCTTCGACGATGAGAATGCCAATTACTCTTTCTCCAATTCTATAATTTGTACTCTCATCACACAATTGATTGCACTTCAAGTGCGATGATATGCCACCAGCACTGCCAATCAATGACTAATTCCATCTTCCATCTCCCTCACCTTCATTCTCAGTCAATGAATGAATTATTGTTGCGTACATTCTTTTTAGATGCAGGTCTAGTCTGCTGGTATATTGCCACTACCAAATCAATAGTTTGTAGTAGTTGTAAAACAAGTACAAGTTTAAGGTGTGCGTATTTTTAAAAACAGAAAATGTGCAAAGTTAATAACCAATTTCTTTCATCCTTCAAGTAAAACAAGGCATTATTAAATAGTTCCTTCTCGGATTCTCGAAGGAATCCAAATCAAAATCATCTTCAAGTCTTTGAGTTAAATTTGTGTGATGCCTGCTGAGCTTCAAGATGTTTTTTCTGTCAGTTTGCTCAACCTCAAGAAGAAAAATGGGGTTCCCGTACAAATAGTACTTTAGCCCATAAGAGATTTAGCCATTTTGACTTACTGATGTTGCCAGAAGAGTAGAGTAATTAAAAGGTGTGTACACACTTACACACTACTACCACTGCTTCAAGTACTCTACTACACTCTTAACGTCTTAACTGATTTGATAGTGAACTTCTTTCTTTGACCTTGGGAGCGTGAGAGTGAAGATCTTAAGGAGCAAATGAATCCCACAAAAATACACAGAAATCCTCTAAAAGCAACGGTAAGATGTTTATAACGTTCTAACGACTGTTATCAAAGCAAAGACCATTGAATCATCAAAGATTCTTGGGAAGATGCTCTCCTTCTCCAACTCCTTCATTTCTCACCGACATGCTTCCCAAGACCTTTGCATCTGATTAAACGAACCCTATCGCCTGTGAATCTGAGTGTTTTAGCACTCAACCATTGCATAATGGAAACTCACACAAACCCATCATAAGCCTGGCGATGATATTCCAATGATGAATTACTTTGTACTTGTAAATCCATAATTAATTGCTGACTCGATGCTGAAAATGAATTCTTCTCGTGTGATTTACAACAAAATAAGAATTCTATTAACTAGAAACACCGCATATAGAGTCATTAGTGCTCGCTTAATTAATTTTTACGAACTTCTATCCTGAATTTGCACATTTTTGAGCAATAAGTGTAATTCGATACACTTTATCTCATGTTAATAAAATATTGGAGAGAAATGAATGCAAACTTTTCGCATCTATGATCTATCGGCCGTCTGGTTGGTTTGGTAAAGATGAAGTTATCATAAGGAACCATCTTATTGCATGTCATGCCTAATATCTTCACAGTTATGCTAGTTATATTCTTCTAATCGTTATATACTACAGATAAGAGAAAGTAGTGCAAAGTATTCATGTGGACCAACTCCGCACGAATATTTACAAGAAACTTTCCGAGCACCCTTCAAAATTTACAAATGGACTCAAATTTAATTCTCCTGATGGCAGTGAACATGATAGCATGATAGCCGATTGGGGAATACAATTTTAATGTCAGTAGTAAGGCATTTAGATTTTAGATTGGCATTCTCAGTTTGGCACACTAACAATTCGGAAACCTTTGGATGATGGGAACTCGCAGAAGACGTTCGGCACGTATGAACATAATTCACTTGAAACTTTAATGGATTATGCGAGATGATATGATGACGTGACCTAAGATTGAAACACCCGAAGGAACTCTCAACTCTCTCTACGCATACAATTGCCCTATGGACCTGTAGACACATTGATGATTGTAATTATGTTAGCTTAATTGAGCCACACACGCTACACAATTCGTACTCACGTGTGTTCGTTAGCATATGTACGTAGTGTCTATCGTCTGCCGTCTGTAGAAAAAATTAACTTCCTGTTCGGTAGATCCAGAGGACAATGAAGTTTTATAAGAGGGCAACACACGGATTTTATAGATATAGATTGTGTGAAATTTTACCTCATATTCGAAAAGTTTTTGAAGCTCATCGTAGAGCCACATCTCAACGGAGAGGCGTTTGCGGATGAGACTCATTTGGTGACTTCCATACTTGGCAGTCAAGTATTTTTCCCGTTTCTCTTTCACTTCGCCGTGTTCGATGAAGTCGACGTGGAGTTGCGACTTGCCCCCACCAGAGCTGGTGCTCGACTTGTTTGACGACGAAGTGGGGGTGGATGTCCCACTGGGACTGCGACCCCCTCCATAATTAGCCGGTCCGGAGGAAGTCACTTCACACTCCATTTGGAACGGAACTCCCTTACCCTGCAACAAAAGAAAAGAGATTGTGAGCCAAGATTTAGAATGAACGGGCCACGGAGTCAAGAAAATGACCTACAGCAATTTAATAAGATGCCATGTCAAGTTCCAATAATACTCTAAAAGAGAGAGAGACAAAACTCCAACAAAGCTACTTGAGATGAGTGTGCGATGAGTTGAAATGTTTTTTGTATCAACTTTTTAGCACAAGAGCCATCATGGCACTCTCCGTCCACCTGTCAACTTTTTGCCAACTTTACGACACGGCCTTTAAGGTACTGTGCAGACAGTGGTGGACGTGATAAAAAAGAAAAATGAGACGGTAAAAAGAAAAGAACAATGGGGATTTTATTGAAATAACGTGTGTGTGTGTGTGTATGTGTGCTGTAGTAATGAATGGACACACAGAGCAGAAAGAGTCCCGGATCTTTCCTTGTGACTTTCACAGTGAAAGACTTCTACTTCTTCTGCAGGGAACCTTCTCCTTTAGCTTTGCTTTAGTTTAGCCCGTATTAGTGTGTATGTGTGTGTGTGTGTACTATTATGTGTCTGGTGGTTTGTCCAGCAGACCTAAAACTTCTCTGAGTCTGCTCGGGAAATATTTCTTTTGGCAAAATAAATGTTTTGTGGAGAGAATCCTTCTCTGCTTTCCGAGAGAGTGTGGAGAGCTAAACCTCCATTACTCAATAGGAAATAAGGATCGAGTCTAAGAAGAGTATGTTGGGAATCCTTGAAGGAAAGAACAATGGGATCATAAATCCATTTTTAAGTAAAGGTTTCACGTTCCTCTCCAATATAAGAAATTACTTGGGTGCACAGAGTGTCCTGCACACTAGTCCTCTATTATTTTCAGTCAGAGAGACTTTTCCAATGACACAAACTTACGTAAGAAGAGACAAGAACACAGGCGACCTTCCTTCCTTCCGGTATTATCTGCTGTACTATTCTTTGGCGAGATTCTCTACTTCAATGCTAAACAACCTTTCTGTTTCGTGTTCTACTGGTGTACACAACACTTTAGTCGACCCACTTGGACATTATATTATGCAGTAGACTACTGTTATTAGGTCTCCTTAATCGAATCTCTCTCTGGGTGTTTTATCCTGTGCATAAGATATTGTTTCTCGGGACAAGTCTCTATGTCAAATGGTTCAAAAGCCAAGAGAGAGGAGCTTAGAGGGGACGTAAACGAAAAGTCTCATTCATGACATTATAGTGTTAGAAAATAGCACAGGGGAATATTATTTGCGTTTAGATGACTCATAGATTAATTAGAGTTGTTCGTTTATTCTTCCTCACGTCCTGTGTAAATACTTAAGGTTAATAGTCATCCACCTGCCTCAACTTGGAGAAATATTAACCACCCTATCTACACTGTCTTCTACTTTCTATAACCGTAAGAAATGAGTCACAGTCACAAGTACAAACGCCTTACCTTTGTACACTTGTAAGTTTAAGGAGTTAATGCAAATGCAAACGGTGAGAATGGCAAACCGAAAAGGAGCATTAGAGTATAAGTACCGAAGTTCTATTGAGGTTTGTCTGTTATCTCAAGGACTCACCAAAGAAAAGAGTGTACTTTTTCACACAAAACCATATGCAAATATCCCACACGGTCTATTAGTAGTAGTAGCCTTTCTCAATATCTTCTTATTCTCTAGAAACTGTTTTCGTGTTCGTCTGACTGCTTAGATATAGTCCACTTAGTTGGCACACCAATCACAAAAATAACTTTCAGCTCATTCAGCTCCTTGTTCCTCAGTTCCAATAACAAGACTAGCTTAATTGTGTGGGTTAGAAAAATGATGGAGTGTGTGTCTGTCTATGATGTGACTTGGGGTCACCCCGATAAGATACGGAGACCGATGTTGATAATCATGTTGTTGGATTCCAGTTGAATGTCCATGTCTCCTCGGACCAGTATGGTAATAATGTTCCTCTATTCCACCATCATCATTAAATGAAGGAGACCCATAGCGTTCCTCATTATATTACTAATACTCTTTCTTCACCAAAACTCTCGATATTTGCTTTCCTATTCTTCTCCCTTGTTGAAGATATATAGTCTTGTATACGCTTCTAGCTATTAGCTATACATTACACACCAACGATGATGATGATGATGACACCACCGAAGCCACAATCATCGTCTTTACCAACGCAGACATAGCAGATATTATGCAAATACCATTCACTTTACGTTCCATGTCACCACCTCCAATTTACACTCAATTTTGAACAACATTCCACGCACTCTCGCACACACTTATAGGTTATCAAAAATGTAAAAGTGTCACTTTTACGTCAATCAAATCTCGAATATACTTCACCTGAGTGGTAGTGCTGATGATACGTCGTACTGTCCTACATTTCTGATGTGTTTATTATCCCAAGTTCACAAAGAATTTAATGGGATGAATTCCAAAGGTTTATTGGGATAAAATAAGGTTTATTTAAGTATTTAAAGAACCTCTCCTGTTGGACTTGGGATGAAACTGAACTCTCATCATCATCACGAAAGCTTGAATTCAGAATTCTGCTCATCATTTTACATTTGTGGGGATGCATCATACGATTCAAACACATCTACTGGTATACACAGCCGGAGCTTACGAGGCGTTACTTTTTATTTTTTATGTTGTTGGTCATGTAAAGTTACACACATGCACACACACAGAATATATATAAACGGAGTGGATTATCCTTTCATTGCATGAGTTCTTACTTAATACTCTCTTCTCATCTAAAACTGCCCTTCGTGGTTCCCTGCCTCCCTATTTAAAAAAGTTTTATTCGTCTCTGTGTCTGTAAAGTCATTCCCTCTGCTGGTATTATATGAGCTTAACAGACACAGTATCATAATACAATAATACAATAAGTTTGAGCCATTTGAGCAATTGTGGGTCTCCTGACCTTCGTTACTTTTTAGGGACCACTGACAAAATGACTCATGAAACAAACAAATGTAAAATGAAATGCACTTTTTATGACGAATGTAGACTTCACGCGATTGCATTACACATTACACACAATCATATAATTTGTTTCTTTCGTTTTATTCAATCAAAGTCCTTTGACTTTGGAAACTGTGAAGGATACACACAACGTTCAGACATGATTTTGAGGTAATAATAAGCTGTACGCGGTGCTTTTTGTCCTTTAGTTCAGTTTGTGGTGGCGAATCTAAGTAAAGTACCTTAGAATATAATAAATTGAGTCTAGTCTTTGGTAGTTCCACAGAAAAGAAGTCTAATACACTTCGTAAGCTCGCATATAAAATAAAACTTTAAGACTCGAATTGCAAATTGAGCAAATCCGGTGCTGCGAGTTGTATACATAGATTAATGGAGTCTTCATTTGATAGCCATTTTAGGCTTAGATGCTTAGAAAGAAGATGTGAATTTGCTCTTAATTTTTAAAACTGAGATCCTTACTTTCTTTGATTACTTGGCGAAAAATTCTCATCTAAAAATTGTCAATTCATCAAACTTTCTAATGGATGGTAGCTTGAGATTCAAGATAGGAAAGTATACATATTGCAAAATTTACAATGCTTGTGGCATCTTGTGCGTGCTTCTGTTTGTTTCATAAATTCATATACACTTTTATTAGTTTCGTTTACTTGCAAAGTTGGAAATAAATAAAATATAAACTATCAAACATCAGACTCATCGCAATGTGATGCTTACTCGTCTTCAGCAAATGACTACAGGAAACTTATTTTCTAGTTGATCTTCGTGTGAACTCTGTCAGCGTTTAGAAAGGATTTTATAAGAGGTAAAAAATGGTATGACAAATGCATATACTTTTCTGTCACGGTATTATACCATAATACCATCATTTCTTATGCAAACGGCGGATTACTTCTTAAGACGACGCCAATAGTTCACGCTGGGATTTAAAGCGATGATAAATTGGATACGAATGTTAATTCTTTCATACAAATTGCACCCATGAGAATTTCTCGACTTTGCTCAAGAAACTTATTCTGTGTTTTTCTTTTTGTAATGACGCTACTTAGTAGGCAAAATCTTTCATAAAATTGTTGTATAACGAGTGTGTGAATTTGAAAGGGATTATGCAGTAAAGTTGATATGCAATAATCCCATCGTATGAGGATCTACGTCAGCATTGATATTTACTGTTTACTGAAATCTCAAAATTCGCATGTGAATATTTAATCTAGCAGCGCGTGCAACGGAGATAATCAGTGGAAAAAGGTTGTTGAGCGTTTAATTCGTTATGACAGTTCTTTTCGAGCGTTATGGAATCATAATAAGCTGTTTTATTCAGCTAAAATTGATATTTGGACTTTTCATTTGCCTTCCACCGTGAAAACGTACTTAACAACTTAACACTCTCATTATAATTTGCTTGATTCGTAAAATCTCTACCTGCTAACTGTATGCTGCAGCATATACACAGAAGCTTACGAAAATTCAGCCATAAGAGATCAAAATACTGTGTCATTTATAGCAGAGCAATTCCGATACTCTGATTGAACAATAAAATCGTGTTGATACAAAAGATTTATATTAATCTGCGTTGAAAATTTGAAGCATTCAGTTGTTATATAATGTGAATGAAGGAATATCAGTGGAATAATGCGGAATGTTTATAATTCCACGAAGCTGAAGTGTGAGAGTACACAAAGGCTCGTCAAAGTTTTTCATGTAAAATTGCGGATGATTGTTTAAGACACGGAGATGTAAACCAAACCTTGAAATCCCTAGTCATGTGCTTGTACTATTTTAGCTCAGGAACTTCTTAAGAGACTAATAAGACAACAGACAACGATGACGCTGTGACAGTGACTCTCAAAATTTTATAAGAAGTCAGTGAGGATTAAGTGACCATTTTTATTCTGAAAATCTTGTCATTGTGCTAGTAATTTAAGCTTCATTTATCACTTGTACTACTGCTCTTTTTCTTCAATGGAACAGTGACAGTGCTTATCGCAGTATTACAAAAAAATCGCGACTACACTACTTCCTTGTTATTTAACGAGTCCAAAGATAATTCTCACAAATCCATTTCATGTTACATTACTACCACTGACGCTCTTTTCAATTAGCATCACACTTATCCTCCTAAATACAGCATGATTGCGTAACAAGCTGTTCACTAATACTTTTCAGGCAACGAGGTTGTGTAAATGTTTAACAATTCTTATGTTTCACGAAAACGAGTTAGATTGGACGAAACCAATTGATATCTGCACCTGGAACAGACTCTCACTTGTCCGTATGCATACAAAATACACACACATTCATGGGGAAAGTTTGCATATGGAGAAAGTCAAGAATAATGCCCATGGGTCCAAGGATGAATGAGCCTTTATACGCTTGCTGAGCACACATACATGCATTACATTTTCATGGAAGACTTATAAAGTCAGAATATACCTCGTCAAATTTTGGGAATAAAAGTATTGATCGACGGAAATGCCCGAAACCCGTTGTGCGGAACAAATCCTGTCACGACTAAACAGCATGGGCCGTCTTGAGCCAAAAGGCAGTGTCTCCGTTGCCTTTAAAATAGACAGAAGTGAGAGAGAACGCACTATCTTAATAGTTTGACCACTTGTTCGTCTAATTCTCTAATTCAATTACTTACACACACAGAGCATACCCAATTTAAATATGCACTAGCAGCAATATGCTGTGCGAAACACTCAAGCTCAAAAGTATTTCCCGATTTTGTAAAAATTCTTTTATGGATCATTTAGTGTGCTTAACTCTTCTCTTTGTTCCATTTGTCTCTTCGAATAATCATATTCCTCCAATTCCTGCTTTCACTAATTACGGTCATCATTCCAGCAGCAGTGTTCGTTCGAATATTGGAAATGGAAATTATTTGAGTGGAATTGGTGGGAGTGACACAGAAACTTATTTTAATGGAGTGGGGGAAGACGAAGGGCTTTTGGGGGCGAGTGGAGGTTTATCCATGTGTTTGTCCAATTACGAGATAAGCGAAGGGAGTATCATTCGCACAAAAGATTCCCAAGAACTCGGTGCAAAGTTTCTGAATGAATCTGACTTAGGTTCAGGAGGACATGACGAGTGTTTGAAACTTTGCTGTCGAACTCCACGTTGCAATGTGGCTGTTTTTCAGGAGAAGGTGAGAGAGCATTTCGAACATTTCAGCATTTTGGCAATTATACTTCATTCATACCTTGAGATTTCAGTTGCATTAATTATATAATTACGCTGTATGCAATGTAAGAGTGTAACTCAATGTAAGTATTCTTTTCATCCCTGCAGATTTAGCTAAGATGCTTCGAGTGGTTGCATAGTTATTTTGAGCTTTCACTAAAAGACAGCTTCATTAAGATACAAAGTGTGTTACACTTTGATTGTTGAATGTGATGTATTGTTGCCTATCTTTCGAAATCGTTGATTGAGACATGACACTGACTATCTCTGACAACACAGCCACTTGGACTTGGACTCAGCGTATACACATGACTTAATCTCAGAAATAGAATTCGTTATTCTTTGAATGGCCACGCATGATGACCAATTACCATTTACCTTCACTATCTGGCCTACTTTCATTCGGCATTCATCACTGAATTTCAGTTGGAATCAAATTAAGCAAGGCGAGTACGGCAGGATGGGGTGCCATTTAGAATCAGAATCTTTAGATTTTTATAGTTAAACTCACTTAAAACTTTTTAAAAATCACCAAGAAATGTTTTGCAACAAGATTTTAAGTGAGATTTGTCTTTTATGCAAAATAATCCTGTTGATCGATTGCATCAAAGCTAATTCAAAATTAAGAATGGTTAAACAGTTTTAAACAATGTGTCGCGTGTCGAACATGAAAAACATAATTCATTTGATTAACTCATCCATAAAACAACAGACAAATAAAGATACTATGTGTGTGTACTCTCTCGAAAACTCGCAACACTCACTGCACACTGTTTTGATGATTTTGATGCACAAATTATGACAAATAACAATTTGAATAATTTCAAACAAATCTGTGCATTGTATTACAACTTGGTTGTACTTGATTGGCATAATATTGTTATTATGTTGAGTGATTGATGTGTGAAAAAATAAACCACATTAAGTACCCATCTTGAAATGGAAATGGATGCGGTTTCTTCTCAAACTTGATCTGTTGCGATATCCCTAATTTTGTCAAAACTTCAGTAATTCATGTCACAGAGATATCAGATTTGTTCACGGCAAAGTAGTAATTCATGTCAACTCTATTCTACGACTTAAGAACACACATTCACCACTATACCACCAA
>JAQGBV010000353.1:0-30844 GCA_034698685.1 Isotomurus pseudopalustris
GATGTACACGGTCAACTGTACACGTACGCGATGATTTATAAATCCAGATTTCCAGTTCCAGATCAGTCTAGTTAAAAAGTACGAGGATAGTGTAAGTTTACGTTGGTGGAATACTTCGTGCGAATGTAATAGAAGCGTCTCATTTCTTGACCTCCTCGACCTCAACACGATGATAAGCCGGAATCACAGAGAAATAAGACACATGAACATCACCGCATTGCATGTCAGTATTATTTCGCACACATCTCCAGTTAACTCTTTGCGAGTTCTACAAGTCTGCTTTTTACAAGTGGAGGAAGAACTGCATTAAACGATGGAGGCAAAGTAAGACTGATTAAACTCCTACTAACCTACATTTACTTCCAGCTCGGTTAGATCACTTCAATTTCTCTAAATCTCTTTTTTTTATCAGTGAGACGACTCATCTTCTGGTTGATCCAACTCTAATCACGACAGCCAAAGCAAGAGATCCCAATAACAGTGACACTCGGTGAATTTCTATTTCATTTCTTAATCTGTAATCTTCGGCTAATTTGATTGATTTAAAATTCTGGAAGACTGGACATCGACTACTTTCCTCCTCATTACGGAGTAGTTGGCTCTCTGCAACTTCAGAACAAAGTTCTACTCATCCTCACAGCTACTTTGGCCATCATCCTGTTCGTCATTATTATCGACATGAGTATCACGGCTCTAGAAGTATCTGTCCCAATACCACCTTTCAAAAATCTTGACTACAACTGCACCAACTAATAAACTGGTGAACAACAACAAGCCTATCAAATATGAAGAAGGCTTTCATCATAGCATTTAATACTTTTTGTACATTCTTTGATTATTTTAACAAGATACATTGCATCGTATAAAGTACCATGAAAATCTGTATTGCGTGCAGCTTGTTTATAATTAAATTAACTCATCATTTTGCAATCAATTGATACGTTAAATATGAATTAATAATTAAATAATCCTACTCCGAAATAATAACAGACACATACTTTTCTAAAGTGAAATCGTAAATCGTAACGTACAAAAATACTACACAATAATTAATTGAGTATTTACAAACTTACAATCAACATTCTACTAATTACATAAATTGCTACTTTAAAAGTACTTACTGAGAGTATCACAGAAATTAACTGGAAGGCTGCCCAACAGTTAAAATTCACTAAAATATTTAAATACTACGACGTCATCAACTGTCCAACGGTTGATCGTAACAAGCACCACATTTCATTTCAGCTTCTGCCAGTTCCAGCGATATTCCGTTCACTTGAGAGTAGATTCGAATACACGTTTCAGGAAGCATTACATACTTAATATAGTCCACATACTGTCAAACAACAGGAGGAGTCGGTAAGTTCATAATTCAAACATCAAACAGAAAGCAATCGATTCTAAAGTTCCCTTACCTTAATTCTAGATCCGGGTTGAGGAACGAGATACTCATTTATAAGTGAACTAAGCCATCCAACTTGGGAATTTTCAAACGGACTAAATCTTAGCTTCATATTTTCCAACGTTTTTGTACTTTCTTGTGTGTTTCGGCAGAATAGCTACAAGAAAGAAGCATAATTATTGCATAATAAAAAACCGCAGAGTATATCCCACAAAGTAAACATTCCATTCATTAAGTAATATTTCCATTGTCCATTCATTTCATACCAAGTTTCTTTCGGAATGATAAGATCCTTCAAATATTTCACATATCACAGGTTTGATGTGTTCAAACTCTTCTTTGATTTTCGAAAACGTCAAATCCCGGATATTCCTGCAACAAAATCAATTCAGATTGTTAATAAAAATTACGAATTGTCCCACTACTGGTGACTGAAATTAATTTGCACTCACTTCGAATGTATTTTGTACATGCGACTTTTAGTTGCATATTGAGGTATAACGTTGAGCATACAAAACGATCTCTGAGACAAATCGAACTGATCTCCTGACGGTTCATAATCGTCTCCACTCCCCACTTGGTCCACTCTGGACAAAAACTCTCCCAGCAACGGATCTTGAACTTGATAAACTTGTTTGCTTGAACCGGGTTGCGGACTATCCGGTCTTGGCTTTGGAGGTCCCTGTTTCTTCAGCTTCGGTCGTTTCATTCTCGCCTCAGGATTCAGCGAACAAATGTCGGGACTAGAAGGCCGTCTCATCAAAGGCGGAGGCATCAGCTCCTTGTCTTTCTCTGCTTGAGTCGGTCCGGAACTCTTCAGTTGATCCAACAAGCCTAAACTTGCTTTCAGGGTATTTGGGTTAGAAATTATGTCAAAGGTAGACATGTTCTTTGGAATCGACGGCGACGGTTCTTCTTCAGCTGTTTCCTCTCCTGGTTCTTCAGTGTGCTCATCCGAGTCATCAGACACATTTAGCTGCAAAGCTCGCCTCAAAATCGGATCAGGAATTGGCTTCTCTCTCACTCGACAAGCCAAGTTCTCCGAGACATCGAAAGTGTAATCCAACATTGAATCCGACTCACCCAGTCCCTCGTGGAATTCTTCACTCGAAGAAAGATGCGCTTCAAAGTTAGCTTCATTGTGGTCGTCATCAAGAAGAAGTGGAACCAACGGAATGGAATCATTGTCGTCGTCATCATGTGAACCATCGGGAGATAACTTAATGAGCGGAGGTTCCTGACTGTACAATGGATTAGGAACGATTGTCTCAAAGCTGAAGAGATCTAACGAGTCAACTCCTTCTTCGGGCGATCCCAGCGCAGGTAAATACAAATTCGACTGAACTTCACCCTGAAACACAACTTCGTCGTTATCACTGTCACTGAAAGCTGCTACTTGGGCAAAATCGCTGTCATAGTCAGTGCATTCACGCTTTGCAACTAACATCGTCTCTTCGGCTTCATTCGACTTTTCTTGTTCCTTCTCCACCTCTTCTGGTGGCAGCGGAGAAGACACAGTTTGAGTTTGAGCGTCTCCCGTCTTACGAACAGGCAGCTGTGGTTGTGGTAGCGTTTCTGGCGGATTGTCAGGAGGATTCTGGACATTCTGAACATCCTGAACATTCGGAAATCGCTTCTTCTTTCTCCTCTTCTTCACCGGCTTCTTCCTATACGCAGACTCCGAAGTGATATCATCAGATTCACTTGCTGCGTATCTTCTAACTAGTTTAACCCCAAGTGTTGACATATCAGGACTCAACTCCCTAACGTTCCTCTCATCCTCCACCCCTTTGCTTCTCTTCTTCACGCGCTTCTTGTGCTTCGTAGGACTCGGGATCGCCACTTCCTGCTCACTTTCACTCGACGCATTGTTTTCTACATCAGACACTACTTGAGTAGTTTCTTCAGAAATGCGAATAACTTCTTCCAACAACGCTAATGGATCCACAGGCCTCCTTTCTTCACCACGCGCTCTCAGCTGCTGTTCTTCGTCGGATGTACTCACCATTCTTTCCAGGAAGGGCATTTCAGGTTCGGAAGATCCATCCGAACCTCCTCCATTCCTGTTTCTTCGCTCCTCGTCGAAGAGTCTCGAATTTTCAGACCTAGGAGCGCGTTTCTTCCGTTTCCTCCGCGGTGGAGGAGGGTCAGGTCTTCTCAGAGAAAACACTGGAGTATAATTTGGAATTGGTAGCAGCTCACTGTCTTCTTGAAGAATCTCGATAGCAGAGTTTCTACTATTACCTCTCCCTCCAAAACCAAAGGTAGGCGAAAAGTTAAGGTTCCGTGCTTTTCGCTTCCGACTTTCCGTCGGCATGTCATCCGAGTTTATGGGTTTCATGGGCTCCACAATAGCAACGGTGCGCCTTCTTTTTCCTCCACTCCCGCGTCCTGCTGCAGTCTTCCGCCCTTCATCGATATCTGGAAGCCCTGTATCCACACAGCGATGTTTATACGGACTGCCTCCGCGTTTTCTAGGTGATCTTGGTTTACTTGCTGCCTTCTTTCCCTTTGGGTTATTTGGGTATGCAACTGCCACGACTGAACTGAACTCTTCAATGTCCGGCAGTTCTTCTTCGTCTGATTCACCATCATTCCAATATCCATTATGTTCTCCAGGTGGTGAGCATTGCCTGCAAAAATTAGTTCCAATCCAAAATATTAATACTCAATATCGCTAAAAGTGGCCATCAAAAATCTAATCATTCATAACTCTCACCTGTAAAGTCGTCGAAGACTGGCTTCATCAATAGAATCCGTTTCGCGATTCGTATCACCCCGAAAGCACGACGGTCTCAGACTAACAAATCCCATAGAATTGACTTGATGGTTTGGAGGACACGTCGGCTGAAGAATTTTGATTCCAGATGGAGGCGGAATTTCCATGAGAGACTCAGTTTCTGTAGTAGAGCGACCATATTCATCGTCGTCGTCAGAACTTTCCGCTTTCGAATTCGACGAGTCTTTGTCCTTCTCTTCCTCTCCCGTCCCCCTCCTGTCAACCAGTCAACAAAATAAGCCCCACAGTTCTACTACAAATGATTTATTTACATACAAGCGTAAGTTTGAAGATATTGAAAGAGAAATCACAATTCAGTACTTTTCCGAGTTTGACGTAGATAAAAAGTTCCGAACGTCATCTGGCTTGATTCCCAATTCCTTGCGAATCTTCTTTGCATCCTCCACCGTGGAAAATGATCTTTTTATCACAACTGCTTTCACGTACCAATCAGTTGTAGTTAAGTTCTGATGACGTCCGCCTACAAACATATCAAAAGGATTACATAATAATTAATGCAACGAATTATAAATTAAATAAATGTAACGAAGGTTCCAAAAAATCCTTACCAAGGTCAAGGTCTAAGTTTTCTTGCTCTTCTTCATCATCAGTCCAGCAATGAAGCTGAGGATCTAAAACTGCCAGGAAGTTACATTTGTCTTTGCTCACCTCAATCACATATCTGTATAACAAATCATCAAACGCACATTGTAATCTCCCCGTCCCGTAATATCTCATACTTACAAAATTTCGACAGAATTACCCGAAAGAAACATCAACTCCATGCGCGACATGATGAGAAGTCGTTACTTTCCCACTTCCAGTTTCATGAGCTTTAGAAACAGACTCTACTGCTGGACGCAGCATCGTCTTTATTTCCTGGAAACCCACCAACACAACTTAGACTTTTGTCCTGTCAAAACACCTCATTTCTTGCATTTCAAATTCCAACATACCTTCCAGTGATTCCTATCAACCCATTTGGAAGACGTAAGAGTTCTTGCCGTTACAACATCAGTGTACGTCACAGGAAGAAAGGTGAGTTCTACAGGGACGACATATCGTCCACTCTAAACAATAAACAATAACACAATAGGTAAATAAACAATTTCGAAACATAAACAATGGGCATTGTTGGGTTACCTTTATGAATTCCAGGTATTTTCCAGGCATCCTTCTGCTTCATGGAACGCGTGGGTACGAAGACAAAAGTGACCTTTGACGGGATTTCCCTCGTAAGTTCGAAAGTTCCTCTGGGTTAGGGGTTTCTTCTTAGTTCCAACATGGCCGACTGAGACCTCCAAGTGTCGGCTCCACTCAATCGCGTCCCCTTCCAAATACTTCCCGCAAAGACTCCATGCAGCCGCCACTGACCTTCTAGTGCGCGAAAGTCAAAACACTGTGATTTACCATCACAATTCACACCTTCGTGCTCCGGTGACGTGTATTGTTTGTCGACAGGTCGACACTTCGTGAGATTCGTGACTGAATTCCCAGATTTATTGAATCGTCGACTTTCGACTTCGGCGAAGGACAACGGAGCAGCGGTGAGAAATTGAATGATCTACTGTGCAGCTGAGTTCTGACTTCGTCCTCTATTTACATTAATAAGGCAAAATGGTACACTTTTGAAACCTCAACCTGTTCAGTTGATTTGTTTAATAACTTATGTTTTTAAAACTACAGATGCATTTCATGCTGCTTTTTAGTCGACAAGGGAAATTGCGATTACAGAAATGGTACGTAGCACAACCAGACAAAGTCAGGAAGAAGATCACAAGAGAATTGGTCACCACTATTCTCTCGAGGAAACCAAAGATGTGCTCCTTTTTGGAATGGCGTGATCTCAAAGTCGTCTATAAACGGTATGAGATAAAAGACCTACAAAACTTCACATACATTTCTTGGTATATTTAGATTAAGACAGGAATATTTCCTTTATAGATATGCTAGTTTGTATTTCTGTTGCGCTATCGAACAGCAGGACAACGAGCTATTAACTTTGGAAATCATCCACAGATATGTGGAACTTCTCGACAAGTATTTTGGAAGTGTATGTAATCTTATAGCAACTTAAATTGTTTCTCTTGTGTTATTCACTTTAAGGAACAGTTGCTTTCAAATAGGTTTGTGAGCTGGACATTATCTTCAACTTCGAGAAAGCATATTTCATCCTAGACGAATTTCTCCTAGGCGGAGAGGTACAAGAGACCTCAAAGAAGAACGTGCTTAAGGCCATAGCTGCCCAGGACTTGATGCAAGAGGTAAGCGATGGACTGCAGTGTGTTGAGCTGTGACCCTCTTCCTCTGCTGTGTCATGATGATTTATAAGCATGATGGTGATGAATCTCTTTCGACTTTCGACTATCGGCAGCGCATGACCTTCATCATCTCCCTGCATGCTGCCCACTCGAACCCTTTACGGTCTTGCTAATCTTGCATAAATATTTTTACTATGTTCTGGGGAATGATTCAGACTCAAAGAAATATTTATATACGTTGCAGGAATTAGTTACCATTACCTGTAAAGAAACATATATCCCTCGTTCATTTCTAATTGTCATTGCAGTGTTAACCAGTTGAATGTACTTTGCCTAGTCAATGTTTTGTTAGTTGTGCTTCTCTGTTGTCTCTGTAGTCAAAAAGGCAAAGATAGGAGTTAATAGTCAATGTGTACCATGAAATATGTCTTTCCCAAATCTTAGATACAAAATACAAATCATGTACAAAGCTTTCTAGTGTATGTGTAGCTCAAACTATAGATCTGTTTAGAATTTGTAAATGAATATTAGCCGCATGGTGCTAATGATCGTTGTAAATTCTGATCGTATTAGGTCGTTAGTAAACCTGCTTTCAGTTATTACCTGTAAAAAACTCTTTTGAAATCCAATTGGAAATGTATTTATTGAAACTCTACGCATAAGCATAACGCATGTCACGATGTCACAATGTTGATATTTTATGAATTTTTATGATTACTTCTTGTTCTCGTCGAAGAATGTTATTTTGTGTATGCAATATATTTGGGGATGATGACAATGAAACCTTTTTCTGAATGAAACTTTCTTCCTTCCTTAATTATTCTAATGTTCTAAAGTTCTGAGGTATCTCTAAATATTTACACACGGGAATATTTGAATATTATTGTATGTTTCGAATCAACTGCAACTCACAAACAGGACCCCGAATGGATTGGATTGGGTAAACTTAATAACACAATTAAGCATGAATTGAAATTCATTTGTCCTAAGTTATAATCATAAATTATTTAGAGCAGCTTTAGCTTATATGTTGCATTGTAGCTTTGTGTTGTACTTACAGCAAATAGTTGCATATGTTTATGTTATAATAATCAACCTAGTCTTCACTCTATGTCCTATGTCCACTAATTAATAATTGCTGAATTGTGTGTTCTCTTGTGCCTCTGTCAACTCCGTCCACGTAGTTTCTGGCTCAAACAACTCGTAATCTCGTAATTCAATTTTTGTAACGCTCTACATAGCTTTTGGAACCTGTGTCGTGTTTAAGCTCCTTTTGACTGAACGTTTTAGAATTCGCATTAATAGAAGTGTGAATTGATATTTAATTAGGATGAAATGATGGATTCCATCTTGAGGGAACACGGACTCATTTGAAATTCCAATCATTCAAAGTGGAGCCACTGCCCCATCATGCCAAATACCCAAATACTTCTACGAGATTAGATTAACATTAAACTAACTGATGGTCAAGAGGTGTGTTATTTTGGCTTTTAGTCAACAAAATAACAACTTTTTGCAGCGTGTTATGTACATTATATTGCTTTATATTGTAATGTACTTATGTATGATTCACCATGTAAAATGTAATATGTATGTACTATAACAAGTTTTTGCATTTCCATTTTAAGCATCATATAAATACCTGTGCTGTAAAATAATAATATTATATCTCGACTCTGATTCAATCATCGTATATTTTTTAAGTCAGTAAGTTGTTACGTCAAGAATTAGCAAGACCTTATTGGTGTGAGTTCATGGCAATTGGAAGTTTCCCGAATTAGCATTTTGTATTTTGTATGAATGAGACATATCCTGAATCATTTTGTTTAGGAGGAAACACCTCAAGGATTTTTCGAAGACCATGGTTTGGGATAAAGCAGATTATTACCTTATCTTACCAATGTGGCCCTTCCTTCACCATCAACCGTATTACTTATGACATTCCTAATATTGTAGTTAAAAGATAACCAACTATAATGAACTGTAATTCCCTCGCCTTCGCCATTTGTTAAGAATGTTAAATACATTATGTGATTAAAACTGAATAATTTTGTACACGAATTACTCAAAGTTTACAAGAATACTTCAGTACTTTTAATTGTGAAACAAGAAAAGTGGAAAAGAAACACGATGAGTATGTCATTTCACTCAACAGAAGACAAAACAATTTGGAAGTTAAACTGGAAGCCTATCCGATTTCATATTGCACTTGACGCTGGAATCTGAACTCAACGCATAACGGGCATGGCGACATGGGCTTTCGTATCAGTTGTATCCTGTTCTCTCCACATCTGAGTGACGGTCTTTAGTTGGGTGTAGAAATTAACTCCCTAGAATCACCAAAATACGATGAAGGCCCAGTTCTAGGTTAAAAGACATCAATTTTAACTCACAGCTTTTCCGTAGAAATTATTGTCTCCTAAGAAGCTGCCCCTGGATCCGGTGAACGAGAACATCGGAAGCGGAACTGGAATGGGAACATTCACTCCAACCTGACCCACGTCGATTTCTTGTGTAAACTTTCTAGCTGTAGCACCATTCGTTGTAAAGATTGCGGTTCCGTTTCTAAAATATCAGGTAATATACTCGTGATTCGACATTACAAGGCTTATTTTCCATACCCGTAGGGGTTGTTATTAATCAGATTGATAGCATCATCCAAACTATCAACTGAAAGGGTCACCAGAACTGGTCCAAAAATCTCCTCTTTGTAACACGTCATCTCAGGCTGAGGTAAAAACAACAGTAAATAAGTTAACAATTTGTAACTGGATGCTGCGAGTATGATAAATACAGTACCTTAACATCAGCAAGCACAGTAGGTCCCACGAAGTTACCCTTCTCATATTTGGGAACTTTGATGTTTCTGCCGTCAAGAAGAATCGTAGCTCCTTCTGTCACTCCACTTGCAATGAGATTACAAATTCGTTCTTTGGATTGTGGGGAAATCACTGGTCCAATATCAGCGTCTAGTTCATGTCCTACACAAAGATAAGATACAGCTTTAACACTTAAACTCATTCGTACATTACTTAATTAAAAATCCAGTCCACCAGATTCCCTTACCTGCATTGACCTTAAGCTTACTAGCCCTCTCCACAAGTTCTGGAATCCAATTCTTCGCTTCTCCAACAAAGACAGCCGTAGAGAGAGCCATGCATCTTTGTCCAGCAGCCCCGAAAGCAGCTCCGACAAGTTGATTAAGCGTTTGTTCCTTATTGGCGTCCGGCATGATGACTCCGTGATTCTTCGCTCCCATGTTACTCTGAACACGCTTCCCGTTTTTGGATCCCCTCTCATAAATATATTTCCCAGCAATGTCAGAACCAACAAACGAAATGGCTTTGATGGCCGGATGATCACAAATAAAGTTAACTGATTCATGAGCTCCGTGGATGACATTCACAACTCCTTTTGGAGCTCCAGCTTCATTAAACATTTCCATAAGAAGCATACATGCTCCAGGGTCTCTCTCCGATGGCTTAATCACGAAGGTATTTCCACACACTAACGCCAGGGGAAACATCTGCAATACAGACATTCGGCATCAGTTTGAATTAAGAGATAATTTGAAATTCAAAATTGAACATTCAGTTTGAATTCAGGAACTCAGAACTCACCCACAAGGGAATCATTGCAGGGAAGTTAAAAGGAGTTATTCCAGCACAAACTCCCAACGGAATTCGAAATGAATAAGCATCCATGTCCTTAGCAATTCCAGGTAAAGTTTCTCCCAACTGCAAACTTGTTACTGAGCACGAATGCTCCACAACCTCTGAATAACACCAACATATGCAACAATATAATCGCGTACCTAGTATCTTAAACATCTCTTATTTATCTCAAGTTTCCTAAAAACTTACGAAGTCCTCGCAGAACGTCGCCTTCTGCGTCCACAAGAGTCTTTCCCTGTTCTTCAGTAATACTTTTCGCCAATACTTTCTACAAATAACACAAAAAAGTTACAACTACAGTCGAAATTAAACTACTCTTTCAGAGCATTTCATATTCAAATCATACCATGTTGTCTTTGATGATGCCCTGGTATTTGAACATGATCTGCTGCCTTGAAAGTATGGACACCTTCGACCACGACCTGTACGCTGCTTTGGCTGCTTCAACAGCATCTTCCATCTCTGACTGCGTGCATTTTGGAACTCTCGTGACCACCTCATTTGTCGCAGGATTGTGCAGGTCTATCCACTCCTTTGTCTTCGATTCTACGAATTTCCCGTTGATAAACATTTTGGTTGTTGGAGCAGACGATGCAGCATACGTCCTTGCCCATTGCTTCCCCAAGGTACTTCCAGCACTCGCCCGTACCTACAATTTCATGCGACAACAATTTTGCTAGTGAATGTGAATTAATTAATCGAACGATTTAAGCAAATGAGATTTACCTGGGGAAGAATATTCACAGCTCGATGCATTTTTCAAAGATTCGTAATGGTGGAATGTGTAGACAAAATCTGGAGAAGGATCAGTTTAAGTAGCAGCCTCGCAACAGACTGGAATTAAAGTCTATAAATTAATTCATGCGACCATGTGAGATGCCAGTATGAATCTTGTCACGCCACACAATAAACTTGATCTCAGATCTGAAGGACACACAAGCACATTTGTATTCTGTTCTGGATATAAAGGATACACGGCTACATGGCTGGCTATCCAAATATCCATATGCCCAGTCTTCCAGCTACTCAAGAAGTAGAACCCGTAAACCCGTTTCACAGGAGCAAAAACTACACTTGCGTATGCGAATAGGAATTCTCAACTAGCCCAACTTGTATCTCAACTTGAACCAAATGACACATTCATTATTGTTGTCTTTGACAAATGAATTATCATCACTAAAAATCACTGAGTAAACCCTAACCCCAAATACTGAAAGCAGTGATTAGTGATACTGACGTGAGAGTACTCTAATCCTTCAGATGACAGAATGAAGTTCTTGATTTTGTCTGTAGATTTAGGTAATCATTAATCAATCAAGAATTAATTACTCGTTTCTTGCATTTCCTTCCAAGCACCTGTCTTAAACCTTCAACGCTGCTTATCTAATTTATGAAAAATACAAATACGAAATATTCTTCATGCACACACATAAATCCGTATTCTGATGACATTTATTTGCCACCGAAATCCACTGGAAAGAGAATTTCGATGTTTTTCTTACTTCACATAAAATACAAATAAGAAAATTCAACAATAACGGAATTATTTTGTCGTGGCTTGTTTCCTCATCTGGGTCAGAGTGTTGGAGAGTTCTTCTCGCTTCCTCTTGGCTCGGATGTGGGTTCCCAGCTAAAACAAACACACACCAAACAATGAGTAACCATTCAAAAGTCCCCAAAATTACTAAAATCTTATCACGATTTCTCATAAAACTTACTCGTTTCTTGAGGAATTTGAGGGCTCTCTTATCCTTAGACACCTTCAACAACTCCATCGCTCGCTTCTCATAGGGAGCATGTCCAACGACTTCCCTGATGATGTCTCGCACAAACTTGTTGTGTTTCGTTTGTCTCTACAAATAATTAGAAAGAAATCAATTAACGCACAATCAAATATCGTCTGTAGATAAGCAGCACGCTGTAATTCCAGCTTCCGGCACACATTCACCACGCTGCATTTTAGCATGCTGCACTCTGCGATAAGAAATGTCGGTAAGTACTTACGCCCTTCTTCTCAACAGGTCGGGGTTGCTGCTTATTCTTGATGGTCTTGTGGCCGCGGCTAAGACCGACGGCGATTTCATATCGCGGAGCCATTTAATTACGAATAATTAAATTCTAATCCGATTATCTTCTGTCTGCCTCAAGAACTGTTGGACTTGTGGCTGCGGCGGCGGAGAGAACAACACGCTGAAGGCAGTTCAAATGAAGCGCAAGGCAAGGCGAACTTAGCCACGTGATCTCCTTTTCCGCCAATCAAAACTCGCCCCGCCAGATTCAAAATTCACTTTTTCGCGCTACCCACGCCACTCAAATAAAATAAATACACACAACATCCGTGAATTTACAACATTCACGTGAACTTTAAATTATTTAATTATTTATTAACTAGTATTTATTTTTACCGAGTCACTCCGATTTTTAATTCCTTCAATGGAGACAGAATACATTTATGAAACGGATTTCGGTCAAGGTGGACATCAGGGACAGCAGCAACAGCAAGGTTAGTAGGATAATACTTTTAAGCTTGTAGTACTAGTTATGCTTGCTTTACAGATTAATTTTGAGACTTTAATTGTATTGCAACTTAAGAAGAGGCAGCGGCAGCAGTAGCAGGATTAGAAGCACATGAAGAAGGAGGTGGTGAAATTGTGGTGGGAGACGATGGAGGACTGGGGGCTGAGATGATGGTCGACCACACTGGCGAAATCGTTGATGGAGGTCACATTATCAGTGGAGATCAGATTCCTATCGTGTCTGCTCCTCCCCACATGCCCAACTTGGATGTGGAGATCTCTCAGGAAGACGAACTGAAAAGTCAAGAAAGACTTGATCGTTCTTCTCCCGATTTGTGGCCTCAGAATTGTAAGGGACATTTTTCAAACAATGCCAGCGTGTCTGCGTGTCTTCCCCTCTTACATAAAAATTAATATTCCTTTCGATCATTTAATTCACAGTGGCATCGTCGGCGCAGCACGTGATAGCCAAAAACTCTTTAAAATCCGGAGAACCCGAACAGCCATTAGGAATTTGGGCGCAAGGCTTAGACCCCGAAGACGTAAATCTCCTGCACCGTAAGTTATGTTTTATAACATTAAATCCTTCCTACAATTTGTGTAATATCTATTTATGTGAGGCAGTATGGAATATTCCGTGCACATATTACAATAACTTAATTTGTTTACCATTAGAATTCGGCAGTCTCACATCCTCCAGTTTAGTGGAAGAAGTAAAGAAACTCCAAAACATCGCGTACCAACTGGGCCTTGAAGAAGCCAAGGAAATGACCCGAGGCAAATTACTTCATGTTTTAGACGTCGATGACGAAGACCTTGCAGAATTATCCAGAGAAAAGAGGAGGCACGTCCAGCGACTCTGGAAATAACAAATAACGTCCCCACTTTTCATTCTCTCGTTCAATCGATCCCATTATCTCTCCATGTATAGATATCGAAAGCACAGTGTGTAAGCAATTAGTTCAGTGCATTTTTACATTCTGTAATTTCACATACCAATCCACAAGCGGATTGCATAATTTACTAAATAACTCATTGTTGTATTTTATAGTAAGTCTTATTTAAATATAACTATTATGAACTTCGTGAATGGCAATGACATCGGGATTGTTTATTACCAAGCAAATGATAATAAAAGTTATATTGGTAGAACGTGTTCAGTTCGATCAATCTGTGTGCATAATTAGTAATTAACAGTTGTTATTTTGGACATTTTTAAAAATTATTTTTTAGTCCAAATGTGAATTGAGATTTGTGATGTGTCAGGTTGCCCCACAGGAAGTGGAGTTGCCCGCGAAGAGCAGATGACGAACACAAAGAGGAGATAATAATCGAGTGGTTTGTTGATTGAAGTGAATCTCAAGGCGCAGTGGATGGGATGGGGTCAGTTTGGAAGCGCCTGCAGCGCGTTAACAAGCGCGCTGCGAAGTTCAACCTCGTCGTTTCTTTTGAAGAACTCCTTCTCGATGTCACACCCAAGTGGTAAGCAGTGATCTTTCCAATTATTCACTCTCTTATCTCTCAAGATCCTTTGTTTGTTTTGGAATGGTGCTAATGAACTGCTGATGATGATGCAATTTAATTGATTACTTTCAGGCAACCTAGAAAAGTATCTGTCGTTCTGTGGAGAAGACGTAGACGTGTGGCTGTGGAGCCGCGTTCGTGGGAACCGTCCATGAAGAACCCTTTGAAGGGCGTGGTGGTTTGGCCTGTCCCTGAGGAAGTTGAGCTCCCTGTGACTCTCTTTAAAGACCCTCGCACCGGTGATTTCGAGGACAAAGAGTGGACTATCGCTGTGGAAGATGTGTCGACAGGAAAACCACGTCCACTTGCTTCAGCGACGCTGAATCTTAAGACTTATGCGTCTGAGGTTCCGACACAAACTTCTACTCAGCTAACTCTCAAGCCTCTCTCCAAAAAAATCACGTCTGCATCCGTACAATTTACAGTGTCTTCTGCATTCATCCGAGAAGGAAAAGCAACGTGAGCACTTGTCGATTGCAATTAATTAACTAGGAGATTTTGCTAACTCTGAGTTGGTTATGTAGGGACGAAGACATGCAGAGTTTGGCAAGTCTTATGAGTTCAGCTCAGAGTGATATCGCACCTTTGGGAGATCTAGATGATGCGATCGATGGGGATTTAAGCGTCGGAGGAAGCCTTTTAGTTTGTCCCTCAGATGAAAGGAAGATGAGTGAAGTTTCTAACATTGCCAGTCAAATTGAAAGTCTCATAAGCAACCTCAGTGGAGGAGAAATCGTAGCCAGTCCGAGTTAGTACATAAAAAACGTATCATTATTTATTTTGCATTATTTGTTTTGTCTGAATCTGATTTGCTTTGTACAGACAAGTCTGAAGGCAGTTTAAGTGGGGCTGTAGTGGAGGACCTTCCACCTGAGGAATCTCCCAACGCCGAAGACGGAAAGTACAGCCCTACTAAACCCAGTTTCACCGTGTCATCAACAACTTTCGACGGTGAAATTGTGAAGGACAAGAAATTTGTTGAAGAACCACTCAGTCCTGTCAAGAAAGATTTGAAAGATGCAGGGGCAGTTGTGATCGATCCTGTGTCATCCACCACGACAAAAAGGTCAGCTTCTAACTTTTCTTTCCTCTTCGCCTGTATCTTCCCGTTTTGCAAGTTTTCGTAAACCCCGAAAACTCCTTATCCCAACCTAATCTCATTTTGATGCGCTTATTAAATTTTTGTTATTGTGCTTTGTGAGTGCTGACTGTATTAATTTTATTCACACGTTGCTTGTTATTTACTTACTTGTGTGTTCTCTGTGTAGCTTAGTTATAAGTGTTAACCCTTCTTCTTTTTGCTGTTATTTATTTGTTCATTAATAAATAAAATCACACAAAATGTTAGTGCATTTTACCTCACGTTGTAGTTTGTAGTTGGTAGCGTAATAAATTATTCGAACTTGTAGAGCTTGTTGTGCGTGTTTTGTAATTATTTATTGCTTGTATGTCTGTAATTGGTTGCATTTTAATGTGTAACATATTACTGCGATTGATTTGTTTTGTGTGGCCTGGTATGGTTGGGTTTGTGTTTGCATTTATGTAGTGGCATTGGCATTGGCATTCCTTAAAATGTAGTTATTTAATTCATGCAACATATTTTGGAAACAAGTTGGAAGATATTTTGAGGTAGGATTTTACTATTTGCATAATTTGCATTTGCAGAGGAAGTCTGGGGAAAGGAGACCGAGCAGCGTTACAACCGCTGAACCTAATTTCCTCATCTACGAAGGAACAGGAACAAACGAGAAGGAGTAACAAAGACATTTCTCCCGAAACGCCAGCTGCAGCTGCACCAGCCCCAGCAGGAGGAATGGTAGGCTCAGATCTGCTCTCGTGGTGTCAAGAGGTTACCAAAGGATATCGTGGTGTCAAAGTCACCAACATGACTACTTCGTGGAGAAACGGCCTCGCATTCTGCGCTCTTATCAATCGATTCCACCCTGAACTCATGTGAGACTCCTTCACTCACAAAAACTAGCATCCATTCTAACGTTCTATTTACATTTGACATTTAGCAATTTCGAAAAGCTGTCTCCGCACGATGTCAAAGGCAACTGTAAAACTGCCTTCGATGCTGCCGAATCGTTGGGAATCCCAAAAGTCATCGAACCTTCAGACATGACGCTTCTTGCTGTACCAGATAAGCTGGCAGTGATGACATATCTGTTTCAACTGCGCTCTCATTTTACAGGTACGCGAAGGGAAAATTGTATCAATTCCAATTACACTTGGAATCATATCATAACACACCATAATTTCCATTGTAGGACGTCAGTTGGAAGTCCAAAATATCGGAGTAACATCCTCAGAATCCTCTTACGTTGTTAGCGTTCCCCGTAGTAAAGAAGAAAAGTCCGTTTCTCGGCGAATCCTTCAGGAAGAAATGGTGAGTTTAAGAAGAAACGGGCGAAGTTCGAGTCGAGAAGGAAGTGCAGACACGCCTCCCACAAGAAGCTCTTCAGGCGAAGCATCTCCCACGAAGAAATCTTCGACGACAAGCAGTCGAAGAGGCTCAGACACGACGGCCAATGAAGCAACTTCTCCTGTTCAAGCGTTTCTCAATAAGTTCAGTCTGAAAGAGAAGACACCGCCTAGTCCAGGAGGAGAGTCCAACAAGTCTCTCTTTGGAAGGACTTTGGGAGAACTTAAAAATTCATTTGGAAAGGTTGGCAATAAGCGAATTCAAACGATAAAACTCCTCAGGTTGTATTTTTATTCATAACCTCTGACATCTTATGTGGTTTTAGGGACAAAGCAACTCAAATGAAAATAACAAGACGAAAGAGCAACTGATGACAAGACGAGAGTACGTCGATCCATTGGGTTCTGATGATGAAGACTCAACGCCTCCTCCTGCTTTAGCAGCTCCAGTTGCTCCGTCCCAAAGTCAAGAGGAACGCGGTGTGGGTGTGGATGATCCTGAGGCACCAGGACTTCTCGATCTTTCTCCCACAAAACAGGACGACTCAACGAAGGAGGTAAATTTCAATCAGTAGAATCAAAAAAGCTCTTCTTGAGCCAATTTCTTACATTTCTGTTCACTTCATTACAGAAACTCCTTGTCAGACATCGAGAACTAAGAGAAAGAGCGAGACTTATGCTGGAACAGGCGAAACGTGATGGACATTCTTCATCTGTGGTTGATTCACCTCAGTCCCAGCAACCACGGACAGTTACCACTCCCCCTCGCGTAAGCCGTCACAAGAAGTTTCAAAATCGTAACTCATGAATTCAAAATCCCATTACTTTTTAACCAGGATGAAGGAGAAAGGCAAGAGCAGCTTCGTGAACGTGCACGTCGACTGATCGCAGGGGCAAGACAAGGTGTAATTTCTCCTTCAATCAGTGGAGAGTTTTCACGTGGAAGTTCTCGTTCAGTTAGTCCTCCATCCTCCAGTCACACTGTCAGTCCCGTCCGTACCATTTTAAGCCCAGGTCAAGTCAATTGTGATAAGGTAAATATCTCAATCGATTTAGCCCAACTAATAGTTAATTATTATTAATGTACTAATTGTTATCAATTATTTTCTTCCAGGAGGAGTCGAACGGTAACACTAACGAAGTGAGTCTCGTAGGATTAGAAGACTCAAACAGAAACTACCGACACCCCCAATCAGTTCCCCAAGTGCTGAACTCAATTCCACCCAAACTGAAGTCTTTCCACAGTCTTCTGGAGAATACAGGCGATGTCACCGATCGAGCAGTGAAGCGTACTAAGTCATACATCGAAAATGAACTCGAAGCATTAGAGAAAGAGCAAGAGCAAATTGATCAACAAGCAAGAGAGCTCGAGAGAACTCTGAGACAAGTCATGAGTGCCGGTGAGAAAAACTCGGATTTTAGCCAAGAAACAACCTACAGTAAATAACAGTGTGTCTTGATTGATTTCTATCTTGCTTTCTTTTCTTTGGCTTCCACAGAGGACTCGGAAGAAGAAAATGTTCTCATGGAGCAATGGTTCTTCCTCGTCAACAAAAAGAATGCCCTACTACGACGACAAATGCAACTGAATATCTTGTAAGTCTAACTTTCTACTGATCTCAACTTAATCTACAAACATTATACAAAATATACCAACACACTTCTTTTGATTTACAGGGAAAAGGAAGAAGACTTAGAAGCCAAATACGACCAACTGAACGAAGAGCTAAGAAAAATTTTGGCCAAAGATGGTGAGAGCTCTCGTCTTTTTTAATCAATATCATTTCCTCCACCCTGTACATAACAATATACAAACCACATATAAGAACCTTCCTTCCACATCATCCATCATAAATGAGACACATTTCCATTATATATCTCCACACAATATCTCCTCCTCTATAATTCTACACGACACAATATGATAATATACTTTTCAACTTCAATTGAATTCAATTCCAGACTCCGAGTCTCGAATCGAGGTACCTACAATCCAAGAAGCACGTTTGTATTTTTTGTTTTTTAATTTCATTCTCCAAGAAAGAAATGAGATACCTACCCTTCCACGTAAAAAGTAAAAAGTAAACCCCACCGCATCTTCTTTTATAAAATTTGATGATCCCACAAACTGCAAACTCCGAAACTCCATTCGAATTTCGAGAGAAATGAAGACTGGGGAAGTATAAAGCATGAAATATATTTATGACCATAACAGTAACACAGTCAACAGACTTCTACTCATCGTCTCTGTTTCTTCGATCCCCTTCTTCTTCTGGTCTTGTTACTACACAAGTGAAAGGAAGGGAATCTCGGAGATGTGTAACAGTTGAAGTGGTGGATGCTGCTGAAGTGGCAGGGAATTAAAGCGGTGGTGGGTAGTAGGGAACTTTATAGGGAAGTCAAGTTAGTGTGTGTGTGTGTGTGTGTGTGCGGGGACCTTCCTACCCGGTTATGCCCACTCCCTCTCACTTAAGAATGATTGCCAATCACAAAAGTGTAAGCCGCTTAACTGTCCCCCACTATTTTCTTTGCCCTCAAAAATACTTTCCCTTCCTTCCTTCCGTCTTTTATCTCGCAACAACCAAACCAACTCGCTTTCTCCACTCCTCCTTCCTTCCTTCCCAACAAAATCTCTCCAAAAACACGAGACTTCTCCTGTTACTTGTCCGAATGAATTTCAAACAAACTGCGAGTCAGAAATGCCCACAACCCACCGCGAGGTCAGCTCCAGACTTCACTCATGAACTTGATCATTATTAGTCATAAAGTCCCGAAGAATAGTTCAGCTTGTGGAGAATTCAGAATGAATGAATGGAGATTCGAAGTCTTCTTATTCCGTCTTCCTTATTAAAATATGGAGGAGAGAGAGAGAGAGGCTGAGTCTTTCTCTATCCCCTTTAATGCTCTTAGCTCACCGGGTCTATATATAGATAGTCCCTCATTGTCACGTCCTTCACATTATGTCTTCGACTTGCCATTCATCCAGTTCGCCAGGCTCCTGAAGTCTCCGCAGTCTCAGCACACACACACACACAGGGTCTCTTCAGTCTCCAGTACCGGTGAAAGCTCGCAGGGTCTCCTTTCCCTAACCCTTTCTTCCTTCTTTCCTTCCTTCAGGCAAACCACGGGGCATCTTAAGATTCTTTTTCAAAACCGGTCCTGAACGCTGCTGTGTCTTAATTGATTTGTTCCAGAGAGCCAGAAGACAGATGCAGATCGAGTGAGGGAATCCCTCCTCCTTCAAGAGCTTGTGAATGTTGTCAATCAACGGGACGAACTCGTCACTCATTTGGACGACCAGGAGAAAGCGTAAGTTCCCCATGTCTCTATTCTTACTTCACCATCTTAACTTAACTCTCACTTCTGCTGTACAAGAAGAAGTACGCAATCACATTTCTTTCCAACTCACAAAGATCGTCCAGTCCTTTTAGGGCCACCGCATGTCCTCCTCCACTCATCCGTGTAACTTAAGCCCATCATCATCGGCTGACCTTTTGTCCGTGGAAATGTATCATTGGATATTATAATAAGGCTCACCTCGTACTTTTTAGCCACGGACTAGCTGTTCTCCGTGACAGACGCAGCTATAGTTTAAGTTTATCCTCAGCAATGTACAGAGTACAGATGACGGTGTAGATGTCAAAAGTAGGAAGGAATGAAGGGAGGCAATGTGGTCTGGTGGAGGACGAAGAAGAAGGGGCAGGTGAGGCCGCAATTCGTTCGGAGGGACACAAAAGTTAAACCGGATTAAAGTTTTTTAAACCGGAAACGTGAAATATTGTGATTTATGAAATGACAGGCCCTTAGGGGGTCCACTGGGGCTCCTTCAGCGTCACTTCGTCTCTCACGGATTTACTCCCATCCTCCTCCCTTCTGCCTTTCATCCCTCAGGCTAACTTAACTAGCATCCCGTCACTTTCATAAATGTTATTCTTTATCAATAATCCCCACGATTCAATCTCAATTCAAGCAATTTACTAATTTACTTCTATCTAAATTGAAGCAGTATTTGAAACTAAAGGAATCTAGGAACACTACGATTATGTACTACTGTATCTCACAGAAAAGGCGTTATCGATCGACTACAAGGTAGAAATGTGAATTCACGTTAGGAGAGTTCGTAGTGAATGTGAAACACGATACTAGTAAGTTCATCATTAATCGTAAGGCTTCCTCATGAATCTAAAACTACAACTAAATATGAACTGCTGAGCTGACTGCTCACTTGATTGATGTTGATAGAAGACGTGTGACCCAGTAAGGTCAGGTTTCCTCCTGTGGGGCTTTCCTACTTCGGCACGTGAACACTCCGCATACATTTATGTAGCTAGAAACTTTCCCACTCCACAAAAAACGATAGATTTATTTAGTATTATTCTAGGCGAGGGTGTCACTCGCTGCTGTTGCTTCTAGCTTCTACAAAACTCCTAATGGAATAGTCAGGAGGAAAGCGAAGGAAGGCTTGTTAAAACACTCGTGAATATTTCATACGCTTTCCCCAACTCTCTCACACTTCCAACTTCCAAACTTCCTCCAGAATTCTCCTTTAAAAATCAATCCCCATCATTTCACCAGTGAAAGTTCATCTCTCTCCCCTTTCACGCCTTTCGCTTTCGAGCACATGTTGTTTTTTCAACAAATGGCATTTCACCACTTCTTACCATTCATTTGTTCGTCTTGTTTCAATCTCTGCACACACACACACACTCCACATACATTCACACATTAAGTATACTTCCGCTTAAGTTATTCATGACCTCTGCCAACACTCCCCAAAAACTGCAAGTGGCTAACAAACTCTCTCTCATCCCTCATTGTTAACTGCTCTGTCCCACTCTCCTTAATCTAAAATATGAAATACAACCTTACATTCATTCCCTCCGCCATATAAATATTACTATATACTAACTAACAATGTGTATATATATCCTTCCTGAATTAATGGCAGATGATGCAACCAAGTTTGTGTGTAGTTTGTGCTCATCATGACGGACTATTGATCTTCACATTGAGTTTTCTCATCAAGCTATTTAACAACGGAGACACTAAGCGGATTAAATATTTTCCCTTCCATTCATTAGTATCCTCGTTCGTACCATTCTATTCTTTCTAACTACTCACGCGTCCACCTAAAAACAACCCTCTCTCCGTTCCGTCCTCCGTCAGTCTCTCATTTCCGCAAACATCCTCCAAATCCTTTTCGCTTACCAGAATACTTAAGCAGGGCACAAAAATACTAACAATTACACACGACACGACATTCACATCCACCCACCTCTCCAAGGACTTGTTGTTCATCATCATCACAATGCCACGTAAAACTAAAACAACACGCAAATATGCAAATGCTAATGAGCCACAAATAGTGTAGAGTCTAGAGCTCTAGAGACCTAGAATACTAGAGAATCCTAGAGAAAAAGATATTAGTGAGGAATGTACAAAATGTGTCTCTATTTTTATCCTTCCAGAATCGAAGAGGACGAAGAAATCGAAAAGGATATTAGCCTTGCAGACATATCAAGGAACTCGGGAAAAGAAAACTGTGCCATTCAATAACTATTCTTACTATTTAAGACCATCTTTACCTTCTTAATGTACGGACAACCACCACAGGAATGTGTGGGCTACCACAACAGAATATTTTCTACTTTTCAACATTATTTCTACATCTCAAGAAGTCTACATCAAATCAAATCTCTTAATGAATCTTCCGTCATGCGGAGGAATTCTGGAATGCTTCTGGAATCGGTCAAGTTAACCAGCCTCACCAACACCAATCACGCTTTTCACTTAAATTACTTGCATGAAATGGTTTTTTCTTCAATTAATCCTCTCAGTCTGCTCTTTTCTTTTACTCGCGACTTCATACACATAAATGTGAATTATTTTTGACACGCTAAGTCCCTTAATCTTTACTTTATTAATTTTAATCTCGTATTAGTCTTATTCACTACTTCTTTTGTGTTTTTATGCACTGCAGTTCATACTGATGATGAGGAGCATCTAATCTAATAGTTAAAACTTAATTTCTTTATTTTTCTTTAGTTTTAAGTCATAACTTTAGTCGCATTTTCAACATTTCAATGAAGTGACAACTCGTACTTTAATCAGTCAAGGAATTAACTATAATTAATCCCTTGACTTCCGGGTCATCATTTATACTTAAAACTTAAAATTAATTTAAATATTCAGTTCTTCGTCAGTCACAAAACATTTCAAACATTCAACTAACACAACGATTTGCACGGATGGAATCTTATGCTAAGAAATTATTTATTTTTGCCACAAGACTTAATAACAATATTCGCATTTATAGTTTAAGAATCAAGAATAATTAATAGTGACTACAATAGAGACACTCCTCTCAAGCTTCACCTCACTCACACACCAAAAAAAGCAAAAGCAATCTTGCGATTCTACACAAACACACACTTAATTACGCAATATCAAATCCACCAAACCCATCCATAAATCTGCAGCATGACAATTAACACTGAATCCACTTGTGATTTATGTCTCTATCACTTAGTAATTATAACCAACGACGTGTGCAATTAATCCTTCACCAATAAAATGTACTGTTAGCAATAAAAAATACCCAGTAGTAGTAATAATACACCATCGAATCGAATCACTTACAAAATGTAATAATATCATCGCTTTCTCGCAACTCAACGCAATCGTTATGTAACTGTAGCCTAATTTAGGCGATAGCTTCACTTATATTAAATGTATTTGTGCAGCAACTTAGTACTTGATTTTAAAAAATAATACCGTTATTTTTTGTTTTAATTCTGTAGTTTTATTAGTTTAAGTTTAATCGGCCGCATGAACTTAAATTGACCTTCAGATGCAATTTAGTATAATCAAAATACACTTACCATCTCTCACCACGCACGTGTCTATAAGTAATAATTAATTGTAAGCACCCATTGAATTGTGAAATAAATAAATTCGTGTTATTCAGTTATCACGACAAATCAATCAGCTTAATTAAAACCGTCATAAAAATCTTCTGCAGGCATTTTGCGTAATATAAGAAAATGAAGAAAGCCAGTCCAAATTAATAAAACTTAATTAATTATAGATTAATCTGCGACTCGAGATTAATGATCCTACAAAAATCAATCAATTAATAAGTTCACTGGTAACAAAAGTCTCCTTTTCTACAGATACGCATACACTTCATCATAACTTCACCATTTATTTCCGCATCTTCAGATCCTTCCCTTCCTCTTTTGAAACTTCCACAGTATAATTCACCGCAGTGGTTCTTCTGGTTGGTCTGCAGGGATGAGAAGGGCAACACACTAATTAATACGTTAGCTTAAAGCTGCGAGGAAGTAATTCACATTTAATTTGTATGAAAAAGGGATTTCTCCACGAGGGAATCTCTCCATTTACTCTGCTCCGTTGGCCCTGTTGATTAAATCTATCTATTATGAATGAACTTATCCACCGACGACGATGATTCCTCCTCCGTTCCACCAGACCCTCAACTCCTCAGCTATTATGAGCCCCCAAAGTTATTACCAAAATCCGCGTCCCCAGGGACCTTCTTTTCACTCACAAAAACTCCATCTCACTTCATCACACATGTCGACTTGTCGACAACAAGTCTTCTTTCTGCTTCATCCGCATCATCGCCATGTGTCCAACTTATGGCTCTCTCGTTCCGCTTCCAACACTTCCCGAAAGAAATTCAAAACCTCTTTTTAAAACAAGATTTTTGGAAATCGTACATCTTTATTTCTTTTTTCTTTCTTTGGCACATACATAATTTACTGGAATGATATCAATTTCACTATCCACAGTGTTTAATCCACGTTTAGTTAATCTTAACCGATTCAATTCAAACTTAGTTAATTGTAATTAATTACTTGCATTGATTTCAGTTTACGTACACTCGTGCCTCATTCTTTCTTACAACCTGAGACACGCACACTCAATTCTCCAGGTTATCACGTAAAACTCATTAGTAATTAATGACAGGCCATTCATCACTTAATTAAACCGTTTATAGCCTCCACATGCGTAATAATAACAACATTAATTGCTTGATAAGGATTCTTCGTAAGTCTAGAGCAGAGGAGGCTTAATATTGCTACACACAGTGACACACATTATTATTTGATGAATGAATGAGTATGGAGTGAGTACACACAGAGTGTCACACTTAAGCTTGTGTATTAAACATTAAATTACAACCCACAACATTTTCTTAGCTGTAACAGTATACTTGGATTTACGTAATTAATCTACATTTAATTATTGATATGAATTTGATTAAAGTGTAGGAATGCTTTCTTAACTTCAGATCGAGACTTTCTTAAACAAACTCAGCTCCTCCGTCTGCGTGTGTAATTGTGTAAAATGATTGCCGACTTGGACTAATTAACTCTTTTTCCCTCCGTAAGAATTACACGTACGTAATTATGAGCTAAAACTTCACAAGACTTGGAAGCTCTGGTACTTCCACGAAGGTGTCCTCTCCGAAGGAGGCGGGTAGTCTACAAGAAACCCATCCAGGAGACCCGGACTCATCGGATTCGGTCTCGTCAAAATCGCGGGTGGCGGTGGGGGCGGCTGTGGTTGCTCCCCCGCAAAGACCTTTTCACCAACGACCAATCTCAAGTCTCAAGTCAATGGGACTTCCTCTCTACTTCTCTTACTTCTTAATTAATTAGTTAATTAATTACCTCTCTGTACATTCCTACAACTGACAGCAGTCTACAGTCTACAGGGAAAGAGATGAACAGCTACCGAAACAATACACACGTACACAACAACTTGCTTATCTACCCTCCTACTTATCATCTACCTACTCAACCAACACTCGTTCACCAAGCAAAGTGATTTACCGGTCCGTTCGACGACAAGTAGTCCATATTCGAGTAGTACGACGACGGCCCGTAGTTCTGCGAGTAACACGACGACGGTCCTTGATGACCCATTGACCCCGAGTGACCTCCTCCACTCATGTAGTTCGACCTCTCCAGGCAGGGCGACGACATTAAGGGACCTAGTCAAAGTCAACATTGCATTAAGTCAAGTTAAACTCCTTCCTGGGGCAACGTGCCACTGCTTAAGCTACAGCCACTCTTTCTCTCTCTCTCTCACCTTGCGAGGACATAAGGTCGCCCATGGGACTGAGGGAAGTAGTCGACCAAAGTCCGTAGGACGCTGCAGCAGCGGAGGAGGGCGTGGCTCCGTTCGACGGATGGTGGAGGTGGTGGGAGGAGGGGGGGTGGTTGCTGGACGACAGCGGAGGCAACTTGTAGGGAGAGTCCCTGTGGTGGTTGTGCAGGGACGGGTGGTGATGATGAGGCAACCCCCCTCCACCACCCCCACCCCCCACTTGACTTGGGGGGGACTGAGACACCTCCGGACTATTTCCTAAGCTGGAATTCCCCCCAGGATGGTGTGAAGGGAGGAGTCCTCCGCCACTCACCACGCTACCCGAATTGTTGACCGTACTTCCACTCGTACTGTTGTTGTTATTGTTGTTGTTGTTGTTGTTCCCCACTCCCGCGCTATTCAGAGGAGACTTGTTGAGCTTATTCTTCTTCGTCGACCCTCCCGAATTCGTCTTCTCCGTGTGCGTCGCTTGTTTCGCCTGTTGTCGACACTTGGCTCGACGATTCTTAAACCACACCTGCACCACACAACCACAACATTAAGTCATTAAACACACTTAATCACACTAAGTAAGTATAAGTCCTAGTAAGTCAGTCGTCAGCGTCTTCATTCTCAAACTCAATAATAATAATCTTAAGCCATTTATGAACTCGTGCAGCGACTAAGACTAAACTTAAGCGTTAGAGAATCAGAGTCATCAGAGAGAAGACAAGCCGCGGTGTAACACACTCACAATGCATTTAATACGAAAAAGTCGCAGTAAGCCTCCTTAAAGTTATCCGATTAGTTTCATTTACTCAACCTAAACTTTATTGCTACCCACCGTCACTCCTAACTAAGCAGTCCTAACTTCCTTCCTTCAGACTTCACGGCAATGTGTAAATGCAAAGTAAATGGAGTCACACAGGGTGAAATAAATCTAACATCGATCTCTCTCTCCGACTTAATCCCTTGGCTGCTATTGTCCCTAGTGCTCCGTCCTTAATAAGGAGGTCATTGTGACACCTCCGCTGGACAAACTCCATTCACAGGTCACGCACACACTGACCATCCATCCATCCATCTGACTTCCAACAAATAAATGTTCCAGAGTAACTCAGAAGCTCCCAACAGACAGACAGACATACAGTCAATTACACAATCACACTTAATATGCTCCGTCATGCCTTCCTTCGCTGTTGGCTTTTAAGGGAGGAGTCTCCCATCTTGAGACAAAAAATCATTCAACATGTCTCCCTTCGCCCTTCTTCCAATTCCCAAGGGACTCTCATCATCTCCGTTCAATTTCACTTTTGACTTTTACAACTGAACTACTCTCGGGAAAAACAACCAAAATCAAAAATAAATCTTTCACATTTCTAAATTCTAACAAAAGTGTACGTGATTTTACTCCGTTTACGTCTCCTCGTAAAATGACGACATTTACCCCGAAAAGCAAAGTCACCTTGTTCGAATTTCTATTTCATGGGAACGCGTCTTTCACGTCTTCTCTTTAGTCTCCGTCGTCTCTTCTTGCGCAAATACCAAAAACACTTTTGTCGCTATTTAACATCCTCTCTAAACTTCCTCTTCTAAGACATCTAAAATAAAATGATCTATCATTCAAAATTCTACCACCCACACTCTCCTCATTCCATCAAGCCAAACTTCTTCTTCTTCGTGTCTCCACCAATCCAAATATCCGAAACTGAAACTGGAATGTCTCACAATAAAAACTCTTTCATATACTCCGCATAATAAAAATATAAAGTAAGTAGAGAACATATATATTTTCCTTGTGTCCTCTGTACCGTTTTTTTTACTACACCTTCTTTCCTCTCTCCCATAAACTCCAATAATAAATAATAAGCCACCTACAACAATCGCAACAATGGACAATTCACAAAAGGTCAATTCTTCCTCCTCCTTCTTCTCAAAATACAATAAAGCAAAATTAAAACCCCAAAAACGCATTTGAATATTTCGAATGTCAACTGCATACACACAATCAAATATCAAATCACAGCTAACCAGCCACCTGCACACACACTTCCTACCTGTCCTAATTCTTCCGTTACTTCTCAATTTCAATTGTTCCCAATTCCCATTCAATTTCTTCCCAGACTGCACGGCGACTCTTACAAACTAAACCAAAGTTTCTACAACCAAACAGAAGTCAACTTGAAATTCCAACCCAGTAAAACGGAATATCCAAACGAATACGAAAGGAAGGAAGTCTTTTTACATGGGAAAGGACGAAAGGAGAGGAGGATGAATGAATTCAATGGATGATCCACCTTATTAGTATTAGCTTACACACATCTCCCATATCAAGTTATCACGTTATCAAGTGTCACCACCGATAATCCACTTGACACTCACTCACGAAAACGTATAAAGAGATTTACGAATTTGTCTCCGGAAATTACAATCAAAGTTCTGCCCACTATGCTACTATAGCATAAGCATAGCATATCATCGTCAACTCATCCCGAGAGTCCCGAAATAAACTTATCGGATAAACTGAGCTCTCCTTCTACATTATATGCTACCGACTCTTCTTGTGCAAACACACAAGTCTTTTAATGTTTGCACAGTATTTAGGAAGAGTGTGACTGTGGGTCTGTACGGGGTGATAATAATTTGGCATCCCTTGGGGACACGACGTGACGACAAGTGGGGGCAGATAACACATAACAGTATGTGTGTGTGTGTATCCAGTTAACAGCCATAATGGAGCCATTAGATCCGTAAAGAGTAAAAAGAGCCAATCGAAGGGTTAATTTCCGTGTTGGTTCACATCTGCCCTATTGGATTAAAAGCACCGAGTCCACCTCCTTCCTCCGAGGAATCTCTCCCCAACATACTCTCTTCTTCTGTTTGTACAGCGGAAGTCACTCTTCCCAAAAAGACCCGGTGATTAATGACTTTATCACGTTTCACACTCCCCACACCGCTAACGACCCTCCATCCCCGACATCCGACATCCGACACAATAAAACTATCAAGTAAACATCAACCCATCCACTCACGCCTCAGAAATCAAATCACATTATTTGCCATTTCCCTGCCAGAAACTTTCCACACATGAATTCCAATTCCAGCCAACCAACGGGGCTACACATACATTTGGAAAGAAGCAGATATATTTATAGATTAGGTGAGTAAAGAAGGAAGGAAGGAAGTGTATCGTTCGTAGGAAGGGTGTCATGATGAGAAAGAAGTCGCGTAAAAACTTTCACTCGAGGCTCGAGATAATTCTCAGGTTTCAAATTGTAGGGAATCCGAAGACCCCCAAGTGTCCGTTATTATTCCACAATCACACGATCAACGTGTATCAACTGTCTCTCTCGTGTTTTGACCATCAACAGAACACAATTTCTCTCCTCAAGAAGAGTCTCACGTGAAATCAAAAGAAAGCATATCAGTCGATCACACACAAACTTCTTTCCCCCGTGTAGGAAAGGAAGCCTTCTAAAAAGCTTCCTCACCTTTCCTCTCTCCTAAAAAACTTCTACCGCACTGCTTAGTAGCTGTCTCTCTGCAAATCAATATACTTTTGTATACTATACACTCGCTGTAAGAAGAAAAAGAATCAAAAGAATCTACGAGTGTCTTGTGCAGCAGGAGTCTGAAATTTTAAATTGTCATTGCTCAGGTGAGTTATGCCATTGAGAGAGTGCAAATGACTGAGAACAGATTAAACGTGACTCCGCACTTTTCCTTATGACTTCCCTAGCCTCCTTCTCATTATCATTGTCACCTGAAGAATGAATGAACTTCTAAAAAGTATTCTTCATTCTTCAATTGCATCTCAGCGGAAACATTCCTTTAATTTCCACTACAAGAATCTATTAGAAGCTATCAAACTTCAAACTATCCTCGAGAGTTTTCTTTTATGTTAAATCACACATACCAGTCAGCTCACGTCAAGTCACAATTCAAAAACCAACGGTGAAATTCAACGCACAAAAGTCAAAGCTACAAGCAGCAGCAGCAGCGTTTCGTCATTTCTACGGCTTCTCCTAAAGAGAAATTCAACTTGAACCGATCGTCTTTCTTCTTACCTGAACACGCGACTCGGGTAGATTTATTTTTAGAGCAACTTCTTCTCGCATAAAAATATCTGGAACAAATCAATAACAGCCAACCCGTGTCAGTTAAGATTCAAAGGTTCAATCAATTTCTTTCACACACCCTCAATTGATTAGCAATGGGGTGCAGCGAGCCCTTTTAATAATTTAATGATCCCATTTCTTACCTGGATATCGCGTCTTCCCGAACAAAGACTCTAAAACATCAAGTTGAGCTCTGGTAAACGTCGTTCTTTCTCTCCGCTGTTTACGAGGAGCTGAACCTAAACAAACAATCAGCCACCCATTAGAAACATTCACCATAGTCAGTTCATTCTTCATTTCACCTTTGTACACATTTCACTTCCCTGTTAATACGAGAGAATTCATTATGAGCTAATGTAAACCGTGAAACATTTTTTATCCTTATGCTCTTCTAGAACTTCTCTTGCCTATTTCTCCAAATCTTCATCTCCTCTCCTCTCCTCCACATTAACAGTAACAATGCAACAACAAACAATGTGCCTACCAAATAAAAGAGATTTTTATAACAACTCTTCTTAAACTAGTTTTGAACGAGAATCAACATTTTTTTCCAGCCCAACTTCACCCAACATTATCTAAGGTATGTTTGATTGAGTGTCAACTATTCATCTCCAAAATCCATCGAGTCCAAATCCAAATCCAAATCTCTCTCTCTCTCTCTCTCTCTCTCCATTTATTCGTCATCATTTCCATTTGAGAATGTGTGTATGTATGTAGCTGAGGCTGAGGTTCCAGATTTTGTGTGGAGACCACAGAGATACTCATCAGCAGTTGGGGGATTAAGATTACATAAGCTCATGCAAAAGGGTCAACATTTTGAGTGCAATCACAGAACAACACATAAGCCCTTCTCAAGAGTCTCTCTCTCTCTCATCTCAAAATGATCAAATTAAACTTACTCCCCACCTACTGCCTTACAAACTCTCTCCTTCTATCTTCCAAATAAGAACAGTTAACTTAATGTACACACCGTTTACCTATTTGTTTCTAATCTTAATTACTCTACCTTAATTCAGATGAGGTGTTCAT
>JAQGBV010000354.1:0-30843 GCA_034698685.1 Isotomurus pseudopalustris
AAAGTTCATACAAAAAGCTTAGCTAATAAAAGTTCATACAAAAAGCTTAGCTAATAAAAGTTCATACAAGAAAATCCTCCCATCAATTTACACTACCTAAATAGAATGCGGTCCAAAATTACATCCAGCGATTTGTAACATCAACAACTCCCCAGGTGCCAGGGTTTGAATCGATCTTTCAATACAACATCCAGAGATTAATCTATGATTAATAACATATCTACACTTTTTATTTGACAAATTCAAAAAATAACAATGCAAAATATGCGAAGTAGAACGATAGTAGTCTAAAATACAAAACAAAACTTAAGAATTAAAGTTAAGCTGTTTCCATTTCTTTCTCTGTGGATTGATTTTTCTTAGGAGAAGATTTGGCTTTTGGTACCGTAGGTGTTGCAGGATCCTTCTGAACAACAGTTGTATCTCTCTTCTCGATCTTCCGAAGTTGTTTCTTTTTCATTCTCTTCAGTTTTGCGGAGTTTTTTATCTGGGTATAATTGAAAATTGAAACAGTAATAAATCTGGGTAAATATGTAAATCCTATGCGTTTATGACAAGCAATTACTCACCACTTGAACAACTTCAGATTTCCGGGCGTTCTCCTCCTTTTTCTTCTTATTTGCTTCCTCCCGCAGGACCTTATTCCTGATTTCAGTCTTCCTCGCTTCTTTGATAGACGTTGACAATTCTTTAACTCTCTCTTTCTCCTCCTTCAATTCCTTCAGCTTTTTAAGTCCCACTTTCTTCCGAGACTTCACTATAGTTGTCATCCTGTGAGACACATTTGTAATGACATTATCATTAACCTTTCATGACGATCAAAACAAAACTTGAACAACAAACCCAATGTTCTGTTTCTCTCACCTATCCTTCTGGGATTTCCAAAACCGTCCGGACTTCGGAGCTCCTCTTACCTCTTCTTTCAGTTGAACTTCTCCCTTTCCTTTTGTCTTTGTCATTGTAAGCAAGCAAGCACCGATATGAAAGAGAATTCGAAAATACAAAACTGAATGAAGTATCCAGCAGATCTATGAGAAGTACTCTTGTTTTGTGATTGAGCCTGATTGAGGTCTGTCTGCAGCTTACGCACGTGGTGAGACAACTTTGAAATTGCCACGTTGAGCTACCCACTCTGTTTAACTCATACTTCATTCAACCACAACAATCTCAGAATTTTACCCGGACCTAAGTTTTGTTCATATTCGGGACTATCGGGCGTTTATTAGCTACTACCTTTAATTATTGATATTTCGTGAAAATCGACCAGTTCAAAATGGTGACAATTAGAACTGCAAAACCTCAAGACTTAATGAACATGCAGCATTGCAATCTTCTCTGTCTTCCGGAGAATTATCAGATGAAGTATTACTTCTATCACGGGCTTTCGTGGCCTCAGCTCAGTTTCGTCGGTGAAGACGCGAAAGGGAACATCGTTGGATATGTTCTCGCCAAAATGGAAGAGGAGTCCGAGGAAGCCCCACACGGTCATATTACATCTCTTGCTGTACAGCGTTCTCACAGGTTGGTACAGTCAAATATGTGTTTAATTTAGATAACTTGCTTAAAAGGATGACTCTGAACTATCTGAACTTTATAAAATTGCAGGAGGCTGGGTCTCGCTCAAAAGTTAATGGACCAGGCTTCTAGGGCTATGATAGAATGTTTTAACGCCCAGTACGTGTCGCTTCACGTGCGAAAAAGCAATAGAGCAGCACTGAATCTGTATACAAACACTTTGAAGTTCAAGATCAATGAAATAGAACCGAAGTACTACGCTGATGGTGAAGACGCGTACGCCATGCGAAGGGACTTGGTTGAATTTGCGTTACAGAATGAAATAGATCCGGCATACGCTGAGTCATTCTTCAGAAAGCTAGGTGGGAAGCATCTTAAATGCACAGCAGATGATCATCACGGACATAATCATGACTGAAATAATTATTAACTAAAATATTCATCTTGTTGCATCAAGATAGTCGACAAGATGTGTAAATAATAAAGCTTGTATTCAAAATGAAACAGTTTTTGTTGGTTTAGAAGATATTAATTTGATGCAGTGTAAAAGTGCCCAGAGAATACAATACTATACAACCATGTTGCATGTATGCAGTACGACACAGAAAATATTCTTAAAGATAACCACCCCCATTAATTAGTACATAAGCTTATGAATCGTCTATTTCTGAGTCGGATTCTTCAGCTAAGGAAGCCTTTGCGAAATCTTCAGCCTCCTTGAATACATCGTCCGGGACGCGTTGGTGAATTCCTTTGGTGTGCTCTCCTACCCAGCTCAATTCTAATTCGAAAGACTTGTCCTTCACTTCATCGTGTACCACATAAATTCTAGAAATTAAACAGAAATAAAACAATCACAGTCTTCTATTTAAATTGAGTATTCATTGGATATTTAAATCTAACATTTTTGCAGCCTCCTTTATCAGCTCTCGACAAGTCATGTCAATTGTTTTAATCTTCTCCATTTCAGTTTTGGCTGCCTGCTTCGCTTTTCCTAATGCACAGGCATAGTAGCCCTAACATAATGGAAATTAGATTCGCAATAAAAAAATACTACAAAATTAAAACCGGAGAAATGGAAAAAGGGTTTGATACAAATGCAAAAAATGTTAATTAAACTTATAATCTTACATGAAAAACGCCGGAGGGATCGATCATGTACATCTGTGGGCCGCTTTGCTGTTCCCATGTGCCAAGAATCACTCCGCAGCCGTAAGGACGAACAGAGCTATACAGGGTATAGGCATGCATGTACATAGCCACTCGATCAGTCAAAAACTGGAAAAGACACAAAATTTACAGCTCCCAAAACTAACAATTAAATCTACGAGCTGGACGTTATCTTATTCGTAGATTTACCTTCAACGGAACGTCGGATCCATACTCTGATCGATGGCTGGACGCTTCATCTCTTGCTCTTTCCACAATTTGCCGAGCATCAGCGAGCAACCCCCCAATCGCTACTCCAATATGCCTGTCGACGCTGAACAGTCGTCGATTAGCTCCTGGTTCATACAATTTAGACGTTACAAGTTTTTCCACGGCAAAAACAACTCCATCCGACCCTCGAAGACCCACGGCAGTCCTATAGTTAAAGAAAACAACATTCGAATTTACATTTTCGGAAACATTTTCAGCTCTCTGTAAGCGCTCGCTAATTCATGCATAATTGACACTTACCCACTGTTTTCGATGGCCTTTTGAGCATACTCCACTTGGAAAACTCGTCCATCCGGTGAAAACTGAGACGCTGACAGATCATACTACAACGATGTTTGTAAATTAACAACTAATTGCAAGTTATGAATGAGTGCAATGTAAAATTCTTAAACTTACCCCAGTACCAATGGAGCTCATGTTGAGAAATAGCTCGAAAAGCTTTAGATAACTTTCGGGAAGAAGAAACACACTACGAGACGCTCAGCGTTCACTGGAAGTTGAACTATAATCAAATTCGCGATGACGATGGAGAATTGACTGCCTGCGCAAGTGAATCGGCAAAAACTGTTCAAATACCGCGGGAGTTGTCAAGCTGGCCAGTTCAAAACGGGGTAAGTTGAGACAAACAATGCTCTTTCCCTAATCCCGCCAACTTTGAGTAAACATTATTTTTGTCCTTCTGGCTCACACACTTCTGTCGTGCTGAGCTGAATTGAAACCGGCGAACTGTTCTTATTTCTTTGCACAAGCTGAACTTTCGAATTTTTCAAAATGGTGAAGTTTACGACAGGAAATACGAAGAAGAGAGAGAAGAGCAAAGCATTTGTCCCGTCAGTGGAGGCTATAAACGCAGATAAAATCACTCAAGTAAGTTCCTAGTTGCATTCATTTAGTAGGTGAAACGACGACTATTCATTCAATATATAATTTCTTACCCATTCTGTTTATTTAGCTCTCTCACAAGTATTGGGCAGTATACAACAAAGATGAACACCAGCCATTCGACCAAACTATCGTTGATGATTTGTACGTCAACGATATTGTCTCATCGAGGTGAGTGTTATATTGTTTAGATAACTGGGATTAAAGAATCACGAGTTACGTTAGTCCTACTACTACATTAACTACATGAATTTTAAAATGTTTAATACTTGCAGTTTCAGCACCAGGAGAATTGCACTGCTTGAAATCAGTCAATATTTGGAGAATTACTTGTGGCCGAACTTCGATGAAAAGACGTCTAGTTTCTCGCTAGTTATGTCTATGGTTTGCATGGTCAATGAGAAATACCGTGAAGGTGTTCCTGTTTGGAGAGCATTTGAAGGAGATCCTGATAAATTCGGGAAATTCTTCTTCAGAGTACTACAAGGACTTCTAGACGAAGGCAATGTGAGTCTGAAAGAGGGATGTTCCATGTTGCTCTTTTTGCAAAGTGCATTCTCCTCTCTTGAAATCGATCTTGTGAGAAAGCAAGTACAAACTCTTGTATCACTTCACGTGTGGCATTGTTTGTCGGAGGTAATACAATATTTCTGTATGAATTACTTATGAAAGTGATACTAGCGCATTATAACCCGATCACTGATTACAGGGCCGACGTGAAGAGGAGTTCAAAAGATATCCTAAATGGAGAAAATATTGGAAATCGATGGTGAAACGAGACGAAAAAGAAGATCCTGAGAAGAAAAAACTTAACGAGTTTGCCAGAGAATTCCTCAAGAATCTGATAATAGGATTTCTGGATTTGATTGCTCAGCAAGATTATATGCAGCCAGAACTGGACAGAGATTTCTTGCTTTACGTGGAAAGATTCTTGGAGTTAATGATTGACCTCCAGGCCCTTCTTCCTACAAGACGATATCTCAATGTACTGATTGATGATTTGCACTTGATTATCAAGTGTCAAATGAGTCCAATTTTAGAACATGGTGATGGGCATTTGTTTTCTCAAGTAAGATATTTAGTAAAAATCTATTTATTTTAAATACGTACGATACATACATAATTAAATTATACAATTACATGAAATCGAAGCTGTTAGATCGCTTGAAGTTCTATGCAAATTTTGAAATTTGTAACGAATCAGGAGATTCCATGACTGAACTTGAAGTTATGAACGAGCATTATAAGAAAGTAACATCCTTACAGGTTTGTAACAGTTTGTTATTCTGTACTACAAAACCTAAACTACAAACGGATTTAATAAAATAACTTGTACGACTTTCAGGAAATAGTTTTTCAGAAATTTACTGATCTCCGACAATTTGCGCTGAGTAATGTTAACAGTATCGATACCAAAGCTGCTTTGTTGAAGAACTTCAAGTCTTTAAGGTATTGTCTTGAAACATGCACCTAGTATCAAAATAAAATCCTTTGTTACTATTGTTTTGATTGTATTAATTGTTGATTCGCAGTTTTGATCAACTGAAAGATCTTGCTATCTCCCTACACTTAGTGGACAAAAGTTCGACCGACAACACCTCAGTTACTAATCAATTCCTTCTAGAAACCCTAGTATTCAGATATGAACGTCGGATCTCCCAGATTAAGAGGCTTAACGCAATGGCTCTGTACCCAACTGAAGAGATGATTTGGGACGAGAATATTGTTCCTTCAGATTATCATAGCGCATCAGGGCAAGTTCTAGCCTTGCCTAAATTGAATTTGCAATTTCTCACTCTGCACGATTACCTGCTAAGAAACTTCGAGCTTTTTCGATTAGAGTCTACGTGTAAGTGATATTGTTACTTAATTATTATCACAGACAGTGCTCAATGACACATATAACAATTAAAATATTAACTTAAAATTAGACCAAATACGACAGGACATAGAAGACTCAGTATTTCGGCTTAAACCTTGGAGAGCAGAGGATGGTACTACTTTGTTTCACGGTTGGGCAAGAATGGCTCAGCCAGTCACTCGCTTTGCTGTTGTTCAAGTTGCTAAGCCTAATCTTGGAGAAAACAAACCTTCTAGGGTCCGGGCAGATGTAGCTATCAACTTAAATGTCAAACCTATGGTTAAGAAAGAGTGGGAAAGTCTCCGAAGACATGATTCATGTTTTCTAGTGACTGTAAAGCCTCCTAACACCGAACGTAAGGGAATTCGGGTAAAAGGGTTAATACTGATGAAAATTGCTATTGTGACATGATGTCTTTGAATATAGTTGTCAAGTATGACCTTCGCGGAGATTTCATTTCTCAAGTTGGACTTGCTTACGTGCGTGGATGTGAAATTGAGGGAATGTTAGACGCCAACGGCAGAGTCATCGAAGAAGGACCCGAGCCGAGACCGCACATTCCTGGAGATACGCGAACGTTCCGAGTATTGCTGGATAATAATCAATATCAAATTGATTTGGATAATATAGCTGCAGGGAAAGAAGTATGATGAGTTAGCTAATGACAAGTACAAGTGATTTTCTGAGAATTAATGGATTTCTTTGTTGATGTAGGATGTTTACGAGACATTCAATGTCTTCATTCGTCGTAAGCCTAAAGAAAATAATTTCAAGGCTGTGTTGGAAACTATTCGAGATCTCATGAACATCAATTGCGTTGTACCTGATTGGCTTCATGACATTATTCTGGGATACGGAGATCCTGGATCAGCACACTACTCGAGGTAAACTATCGTTGCTCTGCTATGCTCGTATGTTGCTAGATTTGTTTTTACTCTGTTACTCTGCATTTTGTACTATTATGCCTTGCTTGTCATTTTATGAAAAGCATATGTCATGTGGAGTTGTGCCCTGCACAGTAATGTTCCAGCAGAGTAATTCAGTCTTTGTGTTTGTGACTTTTTAGAATGCCAAACGAGCTGCCGGCTTTAGATTTTAATGATACATTCCTGGACAAGGATCACGTTGTCTCCAGTTTTCCAGACTACGAAGTTGATGTTGTCGATGATGGAGTGAAACCGGTTACGAGACCTTTCAAGTATAGATTTATTAATATAGTGCCTGTCGTTTATTGTGATTGTTTTATCGTACTGTTACTGTTGCTAAAATTTAAAATGTTGTGATAGATTACGCTTCGAGGATGTGCAGGGCAAAAAGAAAGGTGATGATGAAGAAAATCTGACCAAGAAAATCATTGCAGAGCCGTACGTTTTGCCTAACAGAGGACCTTATCCAAAGGACGAGCCGAATTCGTAAGTTTAATTTCTTATTAGTGCTGATATAACCTTAACTTTAGTGCTAGGTGGAAAATTCTGTAACATTGGGTACATTCGTTCATACATTTAATTTTAGAAATAAAATTCGGTTCACTCCCACTCAAGTGGAGGCTATTCGTAGTGGCATGCAACCCGGATTAACTCTTGTTGTAGGTCCACCAGGAACAGGTATGTATCAAACTCATAATATTATTCACTTATGTTGATTATTATCACATTTGCTCTTCACCTTATCTCATTAGGAAAAACGGACGTAGCTACGCAGATAATTTCTAACATTTATCACAACTTCCCTGATCAAAGAACACTTATTGTAACACACTCTAATCAAGCGTTGAATCAGCTTTTCGAGAAAATAATTGCCTTAGACGTGGATGAAAGACATTTACTTCGACTGGGACATGGTGAAGAAGAGCTTGAGACAGAGAAAGATTTTAGTCGCTACGGACGGGTCAATTACGTTTTGGCGAAACGAATTGATTTACTCGATGAAGTAGATCGACTTCAAAAATCCTTGAACGCTACTGGTGACGTTGCTTACACTTGCGAAACTAGTGGGTTCTTTTTTGTTCATCACGTCTTAGCCAACTGGGAGGCTTTCATGATGAATGTTAAGCCTAGTTCAGGAAAGGTACGTTCATATCGTACTGCTTAAAATTGCTAAGTGGTTTGACTTTTTTTCTGAATACAGCCTGTGGACGTTGAAGTTATAAACACATCGTTCCCTTTTCACAAGTTCTTCGCTGAAGCTCCTCAGCCTCTGTTTAAAGGCAAATCATTTGAGGAGGATATGGAAATAGCCGAAGGTTGCTTCAGATATATCAAACGAGTTTTTGAGCAGCTAGACGAATTTCGAGCTTTTGAGCTCCTCCGCACTGGTCTGGATCGGTCGCGTTATTTGTTGGTCAAAGAAGCCAAGATAATTGCGATGACTTGTACACATGCTGCTTTGAAGAGGAAGGAATTGGTGGATTTGAGTATGTTATATTTTTACAGCCATCATAAACTGAAACAAATCAAATGACTTTAAAATTTACTTACTCGATAGTTTTTCAGTATGATAACATTCTGATGGAAGAAGCAGCACAAATTCTTGAAATTGAAACTTTCATTCCCCTTCTGCTGCAAAATCCAGAGCAAGGACGCACTCGACTCAAGCGTTGGATAATGATCGGGGACCATCACCAACTTCCACCGGTGATCAAGAACATGGCCTTCCAAAAGTACGGGAACATGGAACAGTCATTGTTTTCTAGGTTTGTTCGCTTGGGAGTACCGACAGTAGAACTAGATGCTCAGGGTCGAGCGAGACCAAGGTAAAACTTTATATTGAAAACGTCTGGCTGTGTGCGCTGCTTCCTCTAAACAATTTAATACCAATTTTATAATTGTATTAATAATAGCATTGCACAGCTGGTCCAATGGAGGTACAAGAGATTGGGAAACCTTCCTCACGTCAATCAGCAGTTAGAGTATAAATTAGCCAATCCTGGATTCTCCTTTGACTACCAGTTAATCAACGTTGATAATTATAACGGGGTCGGAGAGTCAGAACCTAGCCCGTACTTTTTTCAGGTATCCCACCTTGATGCACAGTTTGTTTAACCTTACGATATACAGGATCATGTCTAAGTTGTATCATTTTACAATGTCTAAAAAAATCACAGAATCTTGCTGAAGCTGAGTATGTTGTCGCAACCTACATGTATATGCGGCTTCTTGGGTATCCAGCAGAGAAAATTACCATCTTAACTACCTACAACGGGCAAAAGGCGCTGATTAAAGATGTTATTAATACAAGATGTGCAGTAAATCCCTGGATTGGCGAGCCGCACAAAGTATGCTGCAAGATTATTTGTGCGTAGACGGTTACTTACATTTTATTCAATCGTGTTATTGTTGTAGGTTTCGACTGTTGACAAGTATCAGGGTCAGCAAAATGACTACATCTTACTGTCTCTTGTCAGAACCAAGACTGTTGGGCATCTGCGAGATGTGAGACGGTTAATTGTTGCAATGTCAAGAGCTCGACTTGGCCTTTATATTTTTGCAAGAATTCCGTTATTTTCCAACTGCTTCGAATTGACCCCTGCGTTTTCTATTGTAAGTGGTGTAGCTGTAGCTGTGGCCATTTTCCATTTCCACAACTCATGGCGTTTTTCATAATATTATATTTGTTGCATATTTTTAGCTGACTCAAAGACCTGCATTACTTCACGTTCTCCCTAATGAGACCTATCCAACAGAAAGGCTTGTTGATGAAAAAACCGATGATCCCGTGGTTATTGCAGATATGCCGCAAATGGCTAAATTCGTGTATGAAATGTACATGAAAAAATTGGAAAGTGTTAGTAAGGAAGAAGCAGAAAAAGTTCAGGTATTCAAATAGTGCTCCTGATTTTTCATTGTTTCATAGAAAAAAGATCGGTTTTAGATATATTTTTCATACTTCTAGAGCCTACCTGAACCCACTGCTGCCCCACTGGTTAGGAAAGAGGCAGGAGGTCCCACACCAATACAGTTTGAAGAACAGGGTGCTGAGGACAACAGAATGGAGTCTACTGAAGAAGACACCGATACTGCTGTAACTTCTTCAGCATCAAAGCAAGCAAAAGGTGAAGATGCAGATTCAGAAAAGACCTCTGTAGCTCCTACTAACCTAAATCCAGCAACACCTCCAATGGAAGTAGATGAACAGTAGTCTTGAGAAATTCTTTTTGAAGATCAAGCTATATAATACAAATACTACAATATTTAATTTTTGATTTATTTATATGACTTGTTGATGGTATATTACTTCGTTTCATGTGAATTATTTGTTACTTTTAATAATAAAGAATTACTACTTTGAGTTGCTTGAACTTGGATCGGGGACAGTTTGAAATACTGATCTTAGCCATAGCCAAAATTATGCATACAAAAGCGGATTGTGGATAAGCACTTTTGTTTGATAACATAGCGTGCGTTCTTTCGACTTCGACAATTACAAGATGAGACTAGCAACGCGGGAGGATGGGAACCATTTGAACTGCTGTGAACTTCAAAATATTTACATCGACGGTGGTGAGCTGTCATTTCCTCCCATTATTTCGCATTGATTTTGCGTGCATCCCTGCATAATAACCTTATTTGACAGTTCTGACTTCGAAATACGCTCAACTGTCAACTGTATGTGGTTATATATATATATACATTTATTACAATAAGTCGTCGATAAAGATCAGGTAACTTCAAACTTCTAACACTTTTCTGTAGGTTCGGTTTTCAGTTTTTGTTAAAATGTTTGTTAGTTTAGTGTTGATTACCGTCAGAACTCGTTTCAGTCTCAACGATTTCAATTTACGTGATTGATTGTGCCGAATGGGACGCACCAAGATTTCCCAAGTTGTCTATGTGAAGTTGTTCCGGGTTAGGTCAAAAAGTGTTACGATTAGGTTACCCAAAATTAAATTAAATGTAGTCAGTAGTCGGACAAGCCCAAGTAAGTCGAAATTAGTCGAAGAAGTCCAAGTTCTATTATTTAGGTTAATTTACATTTAAAAGTCAGAATATTCGAAGTCCTAACCTATTTAACCACAACACACTTTCTGATCAACCCGCGATAACTTTACATTAAAAAACTTGGAAAATGTTCGAGCATTCATCCAACCGTATTGATCACATAGTTGTACGGGACCTTGATAATGATGCTTGATGCTTTTTTTGTAACATTTGACGAGAAGAATTAATGTTGTTTCACAGCATAAAGGAATTAAGTTCGGAATCATGTATTGGGAGTGGACGACACTTCCAGGGGGGTCGGAGAGGGGGTCGGAGAGAAGTTCAGTGCTGGAGCGTCTTCCCTCTGAAGCAGCAAAAGACGTTGTAACTCCTGTTGTCCGTCATGTAGTCTCCACCCTCGGCATTTCCCAACCTCCTTCTCCAAGCTCTTTCACTACTGACAATGAAGTTGACTGGTGTCTTCAAGTTAGTAATAATATTATTACAAATATAATTATTAATATGAGAAACTAGATTTATTTAACCATTGATTTTTGTTTGTAGGTCGTTTGCTACGGGCTCAGCCTGCCGTTTTCAGAACATGATATCATTAAGGACTGCGTGAGTATTTATTGCGAGTGGTTAACATGTCTCGCTCCTGTTGCAAAGATCTCCGTTCCTAAACCAGTTGCAGAGCGACCAGATTTTTATGCTAGGAAGATGATTAATCAACTTTATCATCTTTTCACTCCAAGGAAAGGCGAAGGTAAGAATTATTTATAAGATAAATGTGGACTATTAAAGCACTTTTAATGCAACCTCATTGAAAAGAGAATTGTGCACGTCCTAATGTGATGTTGCTCGGTATAAATAATCGAAACTACTTGTGCAAGAAGTGGTGGTACTAGTGGTGCAAAAATTTGACAAGTTTGGTTTATATGTATTGCAAGTCTGGCCATTTCTTTATCGGACTGATTTGGGTAATTGTAATTCTTTAATTTTTCTATGGTCTCTGCAAAGGACGTAACTTTGTAAATAACTGAATCATTTTAAATGCGTGACTAAGACTAATTTTGTAGACTAATCAACTGTTATTAATTTGAATATTAATTAGTTAAGTACAAAGTTAAAATTATTATTTACAGCCCAAGACACAATAAATCGCCAAGCAGTTCTGTGTCACAGAGTGTTAAGAACACTTCAAAGTGTCATCAAGACATCCGAACTTTTGGACGGAGAAACTTGGGAGTGCGTATTACTCTTTCTTATAGCAATCAATGATGCATTGCTGTCTCCTCCATCAATCAAGGATGATATTGGAGATCAGTTGTGTGAGAGGGTGTTGAACGTTCTCTTTGAAATATGGTTGCTGGCATGTGGCAAGTCATTTCCATCTCCTCCTTTGTGGAAAACCCTCCGGGAATCTTGCCAGGCTTGGCGACATCGAGCCAATTTGTTTGATCAGTGGAATCGTATCAATCTTCTTCTCACTGGGCGTGTCCTTACTATCATGTATGGTTCCGATTACGTCAAATTGGGTAAGATCTAAGCTGTCTATCCTCATCCTCACTATATTCATCCTCCCAATAAAATGAACATGTCTTGGAGTTAACTTTCCAGTCTGTAATATTTGATTTCCAATTGAACAATGTTGCACAGGTGAAGATGATGGAAATCTCGTGCCTCACGGAGGAATGACTGACGATTGCATTGTGCAGACTTGGTTCAGATTCCTTCACATTTTAGGCAATCCTGTTGAGCTCACTCAACCTACCATCATAAGTCAGACACAAAATTTTTTGCAGGTGAGCTTGTTAGACAGTTTTCAGAATAGGTTAGCTAAAGGGGTCTTTAGTCTTTATAACAATCAAAAATAATACAATAAAATCGAATACGTTGAATGCTGCAATTTATAGTACGCAATAGCGAGCGAAGCTGTAGTGGATCCATGCCAGCATCCCTGCTTGTCCGTATTACCGACAATTTTTCATCAAGCCATGAGAGGAGTAGCCGCACTTGTCGACGCATTTTTAGGTGAGAGAGGAGCTAGAGAGCCTTGTTTAATCATATGGAAAATATGGGAGAATCACAAAAATATGGGAGGATATTGAAAGTGTTAAGTATAAAGACCCATGTTTGTGAGAGACGTTAAGTCCTTTTAGGTGAAAGATGTTTTTGAGAACCCAATTGAGGGTATTGAAGGAGATGGATTTCGAGTGCAAATTGCTTCCTTCTCTCCTTTCTGGGGTAGAATTGTAAAAGCGAAAAGTCTAGTAATGGGGTCGTATTGACATATTTGACATGTATCGATGGGTTTGCTGGGTTTCATGGTGTGATGTTTTGAATTGTTGAAATCATCTTCTACTTTGAATGATGTGGTAAATGGGTTTATGATAGGAATTCCTCCACGGTGGAAAGCGGAAAGTAGTGCACTTTCTTCTTCTGCTCTGAATGAATCCTCTCACGGTGATGCATCAAATGCGAGTCCTATTCCTCCAGTGAGACGCCTTGCCAAAAGCTTTAGTGTTGCTCCTTCGTCTTCAAATGTTCATAAGGGTATTCTTGCATTTGAAATCTTTTGTTGTCTCGTTCCAAAGTTGTTTGCTCAGATGTTGTTACGATGCTGTTTGTTCAAGTAATGTACAGTCCTTACGGAAATAACTTAGCATTTAGTAAACTAACTTAGGTAGTTAATTAACGTATATGAAATGTATGCATGTTGGAAAACGGTAATCGTGGAATGCTAAGCCTGTATTGTTTGTTTGTGTCTATATATATCCTGTCAATCAATCTGCTTGCTATTTACGGGAAAATAGTAACTGCGATTTCTCAACTTGCCTCGGGATCAATTTCGCTTGCGTCCTTGCTACCGCATGGTTAGTTGCCTTTGTGTTCCTAGATATGCCAAATTACTGCCTTTAACCTATTTTGGCTTATGTGGAGAACTTATAAATCTTGCCATTTTCATGCAGTGCTTAATGATGCGAGGGTTTTTGCCTCTAATGAAATTACTAACTTGTTGGATCCAATAAGAAGGATCCAAAAGGATCGTATTAAAAACTAAGCCTACCTTGAACTGTATTCAGCAATTCAGTTTAAGTTTCTACCAACGATTATTAACCTCAATTACTTTTATTGTAGCTCTTTGTACATAGATAGTACCCAAAAACTTTCAATGACTGGACTAATACCCGTATTTTTATCCTTATTTCATGGCAAAACTTTGATTAACAAATACCATTTTACAGATAGTTGTTTTTTATTTCAAAGTTTGAAAGAATTCTGCACGAAAGTAGATTCGTATTGTGTGTCTGTGTATATACTGTATGCCTCAAACCATACAGCATAACATAATATTGATCAAAATCATTACAGGATTGCCGAGAACTTCTCTTTTAGGAATTACGACTGGAAGATCAAAGGACACATCGTCCATTCCATCCACACATTCCAGCATTCAAAGTGTTAATTCAACATCCGCTTCAATAACTCAATCGGACGCTAATTCAAAGCTGGTGTCCCTCGGATCTGCAAGACCGAAAGTCAATAGTGTATTGCATCTTTTTGGCCCTTGGTTATTTGAGGCAGCCTTAATTTGCTGTGAAACTACTAAACACGGTGAGCGAGTTGATTTATTAGGATTTACATCTGAAAGTCGTTTTTGCGTTGTATCTATTTTCAAACTGGTGACTGGTAATAGTCAGGGAGGGGATTAAGGAACTAAAGTTTTATCCGTCTGCAGGGATAGTGAGGGCTTGTTAGAGGGAAGAAGTGTTCTTGCCTGATAGAAATGTGTGAATTTGGCATGTATGACAGGATAAAAGCAAACTGTAGCATGGGAAAGTAGTGTAACAAAACCTCACTTGCTGCTTTTCACCAAAAAACGGAAGATGATGGTTCTACTTTCTCTTCATGTTCGAAGTTTGTATTATCATCATCATCATCTCAAGCTCGCTTCGTATTTTGCCAAAAATGGGTTCTTCTCGTGTCTGTTAGCTTTCGTGTCGTATATAGAATTTGGTTGTATTGGTCTCAATAATGTATAGAAAGTAGAAAGCATTTGACAGTATGCTGGTGAAAAAGGGAAAGTAAAGTAATGTTTCTTGTGTAAACAGATGGGGAAGTGCGGAGAACTTCAAGAGGATCAGCAGTACCGGCTGCTCTGCCGGAGTCAATCGATATACCACATGCTATCACTATTGACAAGTATTATCAAGGAAGAGCTGAAGCTTTGGCAATTTTGTGTCGGATTTTCTGCTCGAAAAAAACTGGGGAGGAGATTTTACCGTCCTACTTGGCTCGCTTTTACATTGCAGTTCACAAGGGACTCAAAGTACGTTCTGTTTGACAAAAATAAATCTTCTTCGCGTAGCATCCATTTGATAGAAGTGATAAAAACTCAAGAGGAGTATTATAATATGTCCAATGTCGTATGGCGATGACCACTCTATCAGAATCTGATTTATCTTTCGTATCAGTTTTGAAACTGATGTAGTAAAGTGCATACATGCGAAGCTTATGAAGGTAGGCAAGACCAACTAAATTAAATTCCCTATTTCGATCCATTCCATTTAATAGAGAACATTTATTTGGTATCTAAATATCTTATACAGGCACACGTGAAACACACGAACGCACGTAAACTATTGTTAATGTACTGACCACCAGCTTCAATCACCGCCAATTATTAGCGTATGATTTGTGGTTTTAAAACCACCATTGTCAGACATACCTTGATAGAAAGTGATGAGATTCTGTACATCTAGCATCTCTCGGAAAGAAATCACGGAAAAGTATTACACACAAGGTTTATTGTACACAAGTATTGAATTGGAACATACTCTTGTCGAGGTGAAAGTATCTGGCGTGTGGACTATGTCTGGTGATGTGAGTTTTAGAATTTTAAAGACGGCGTTCGGAATGTTGAGTGGTTGTCTAAAGCTATTTTGAAGTTGAGGACTGGTATATTTGGAGAGTAAAAGGGTTCCTTTGAAAAAAAGAATCGAGTGAAAAAAGAGAAAGCCCAACCCTTTCTCAAATGATTTCCCTTGTAATTTTTTTCAGTAGCAGAGATACTGCACATTGGTGGAACCAGTTTGTGCTTTTGACAATGTCTGAATGCTGGACAAGTTAAAATTCTATATCCATGCATGTTATGCCTCAAGCAATAGCTTTTTTCATGAAAGTGGAAAGAAATTATTAATCTTCTACATTTATGCACGCACGAAATAACTAATACAGCGTATGAAAGAGTCTCGATAATTCTTGTAATCTAAGTCCACAATTAACTCCTCTCTCGCACACGTAAATACTACTACTCCAAGTGCTGGAGCTGCGTTTTCTTTGCTTCGCTTCTAACAATCCATTAAATCTTTCTAGGAGACGCGACAAGAAGTGTTGATTTCGATTTTATCCAATTCACCGAATCTATTGAGGGTGGATTTGGACGGAGTGACGGTTCTAGTACCTGCCATTGTCAACGCGTTAGAAGCTGTGTTGCCGAGCAAAGATGCCTTGAGAAGTGATCTCCGTCGATCCGCGATTCAATTATTGCTCTCCTTACTCTCTCTTCCACTCCATTTCCTGGTAAACCCACGATGAACTTATTTCGTACTTGATTATTTGACAGGCAGTTGCAGCATAATGTCACAAAAACTTTTGAACGTAGTACTTATCTGTTGTTTAGTTAGAGTCGTAATAGCTTGTTATAGTACCTTCATGAAATATGTTACAATCTTTCAGAATGTTCCCATAAAAGAGGTCTTGGATAAGAATACTCACGTCACCACTTTTATTCAACTTAAACCACGACTAGCCAATCTTCTCATCAATGCGCTTCAAGTCGAAACTGACTCCTTGAACATTCAAATGCTTCTTGGTAAGTAATTTATCAGCAGGTAAAACCGAAAGGGTCTGAAGAACATTCGGGAAATCTGCATTGATCATAAAGTGAAACTACCTACGTAAGCGGATTAAATGTTTGTGTGTAGGAGGACTCCTGTTGTTCGTAGCAGACACATCAGCTTTCGAGGAAGTGGACAAAACCCCAGGGCATCTTGGAACTGAATCTCCTACAAACTTACTTTCATCAGGTTGACTTTAAGCTTGTTACTCTCTAATACTTTTATGCACCCTTTAAAGGCATGTCCATTCGTTTGTTGCCGAATTCAATGACCTCATTTTAATTTGATATTTAAGTCTGAGCTTTGCAAAACAAGATAAGTTTGTTAGTCTGTATCAAATGTTTTGATGATTGTTGCGTTTTTATGTTGATACATTTTGTTGCTTTCTTGCACAGAAAATACGAGTATGCGAAGCTTCAGTGATTGCAGTAACAGTTTTGATGAGCACACTGCAGGACTTGTAGAATCCGGAGATGTTCAGATTGGTAATTTTGTTACTCCAGTTGCTAATTTATGTTAAACACCTTTCTGTTTGCTTGATTGTGTGACATTTGACTTTCCATATTACATGAACTAAAATCCGTGTGTTTAAATGGGACATGAAAAAACTGGATAAATTGCAGATTCAGCACACGCTCTATTTGTTCGGGCAACATATCTGGTGTGCCATCGATTGATATCAACTTGGAAGAGTGATCTGTCCGTTTCCCTTGCGGCTCTAGAACTTCTTAATGGATTGGCTCGAATCAAAGTTCAGGATCAAGGTATATTACGTCTAAATGCTTACTTTCATTCTCGTTTCCATTCTTCTCGGTTATAAGGGCATTAGTCTCACAGAAGTTAAAGTTGTGAAAGTCTTAGGACAAGAGAAAGTAAACTTGGATTGTCAGTATCAAGTATTAGTGAAAGCAGTTTTGCTGACTTTGCAACAAAGCTTATCCTCAGTAGGCCCTCTTGACTTTTACTCTTTAGGCCTCGTCGCAAGTAAAGGTTGTTGGAGAAAGTGCTCAGTAAAAATAGAAAATGAATAAAGGAATTCATGCCCTAATTGGTAGACTGTTTTCTATGTAATTAATCATTAGTCACTGAAGGGTAGAAATAATTGAAGTTTTTTATAGAGTCATCTGTTCTGTCAAGGAATATTTTTCTTTCATTTGTTTTCATCGTGCCTTGACATCTGACAAGCTTTAATTAACCAGTAGACTTAAATCAGAGATGAATTATTCCAAAACATGAACTTTCTCTCGGTTCACTCAAGCATTGAAACGTCGACAGAAACAATTGTATGCTTAACGAAGCAGCATTCTATCTTTTTCAACTCTAAGCTTATTTTCTATTCCTTGAGCACTGGCAATATTTTGTCTATCACTTCTGTGCTTGTCCCTTCATTGTAATTCAGACTAGATTAGGCACTAAAAGTTTTGTACTGATGCCTTCTAAAAACAGTAAATTCGAAACAGAAAAGAGTTAAAAAATATAAGAACACAAGCATTCAGATCAATATCTAAAAAAACGACCTCTTACCTCTTATTGCTTGTACCAACTAGACTGTATTTATGTATGTTGGGTTAAATTGTCTGGTTTAGACTAATTAAGCTATGGATGTTAAATTAAGATCCCTTGGAATGTCGGCGAGCTGTGAAGTGGATCTGTGATTTCATAATTCATCAGTGCTCTCGACCACCACCAGCTCATTCTAAGGATCTTCATTCCAGTATTGTAGCAGCATTTCAGTGTGTTACTACCTGGCTTACATCACATCCGTACCTTTTGGAAGACAAGGAGACATTGTATACTGTCCTTGAAGTTGTTGAGTACGGGATTTCGGGAACAAAATCTCAGGCAAGTTTCTTGATTTTGATCAATATTATGAAATTCTTCTTCAAATATTGTCTCAGCTAGAATTAGATCTGTCACTTCTGCAACTCTTGTCCTATCTTTATGTTGTTTGTTGCTGATACGTAGACTTGTGTGTCGTTTTGTTTCCTTCACTTTCTACTATCGGGTTTTTAGTTGCATGTCTGGAAAAGAAATTCCGAAGTGGGGAAACCCATACACGAATTTTCAGTTCTAAATAGAACAAAATGAGAAGTTTAGTGTAAACTATGTATTAGTTCTGGTTGGAAAAACGAACAAAGGCCTGGGTGATGTGCTGTGTATACTTGTTCACGATCCAGTGAACTTTTCATTTCGTCCTTTAATTGGTGTGATTAGAAAGTTGCTCCATTGAAGTGAACGCCAAAGGGGAGAGCAAGTCAATGACAAGTCGAACTACAGCTAAGTGAGTCAGACAGTCAGACTCACACTGCCAACTTTATTTTTGGCCGGAGTTTAAGATTCCAGAAGCGTCTCGACCTGAGTTCCAAGCTTGTTTCCAGACTACTCTGCTATGACTGCTGTGAAAACTATTGCAGCTGAAATTTGTGCAATTAAAGATGCGAATACGATAATCGTGGGAGTATAGTTAGCCTGGCGTACAATTTTCAAGCATCTTGTCGACTTTGATTTGTTGATTTGTTTTTTAACAAGTTGTTTAACAGTATGCACGGCATGCACGCTACTTCACCTCATTAGTACTGCTTTATTATTCATTGTAATCAATTGGATCAGGAAATCCTGGGGCGCCATTCTATAATATAGTTAGCCCAATCTGATCACGGTCCCGAAAATATACTATAATGTCTTAAATAATTTTAACCTTTTTGTTTGTCAATAGGTACATAAATATACACTTATTATGTTAAAATCAAAAGAATTTGCAGATGTATTAAAGTCTGTTGGCCAACGGTGCCAGGAAGGGATGAGTAGGCTCAGCTTACTAAGTTATGTATAATCTTTTGTTTTTGGGCAATTGTCTTTGTATAAGCTAAGAAGAAAAATTTAAAGCGTATCAAGCTCTTGCAGCTAGTCATAGTTTGAGCCTGAAGAATGTGGTGACATATTACTTCTAAAAGGACACCAAGGCGCAAGGAATGTTACTACCAATGGGTAGTGTGTAGTGTACTATAATACCAATGTAACGGTGAATTACTTCTGGACGAATTTTGTGTAGACAGCGTACAGCAAGGGTAATTTATCTGATGTGTGTACAATAATGAATAATTGAAATTGGTTAAATTGACTGGAAGTTACAACGAATTGAGAGGGAAAGAGAAAGCAAAAGTGAGGAAAGCTGAGATGGAGAAGGGTAGGGTGAATAAGAATGAATGGAGTCAGAGCATAGCAGGAGGCTGGGAGACCGAACGGTACTCACATTAGACTGTGGGGGAACTGTACACTTTCATAGTGTAAAAAAAGAATTACATGGGACACGCATACGACTCAATTTGCATTAGCTTCTGTACAATTTAGTATAAAACTTGGGAATTAATAATTAATTGACTTAAATTGATTGAAATTATTTCAATCAATTTAAGTCAACCTTGTTTTGCAAATGTAAGTTTGGTTATTTGTTTGTATTTGTTAGTCGAAATTTACAGGATATGGAGAATAGGATTTCATATGCAAGATGAAGTCGCTTACACTTTCACCAGAGAGATGGTAGGGGTTGCTCCAAAAGAACATGACGATTGACGATTTACCAGCCCGTTATTCACGTTCACACGTTAAGAAACCCTAAATGCCCCGAAAAACTTACTTTATAACTTGCTCTTACGGCTTGCTGTAATCTTTAAAGTACATTATCACAGTTAATATTATACAATTCGTCAGATATCTGAGAGTACTATGTGCTTATATATCAAATTCAATGCTATTCTCGTTCTGCAGTCAATACGGATAGCTCAACAAAATGATATGATCTTCTGGCTCTCCATTCTCTTTTTGTAAGAGTGAAGAGTAAAAAAGCAGGTGTGGTCAAATAGTTGATTGTCTGAATCTGAACCAAATGTGGTTTGGATTTTATCCTCCTGCTGAAGTTAACTTTTCTTTTTCTTGGAAAGCTTTTTGAGCTAATGAAACGGCAGAAAGAGCTAGGTAGAAGATGGTTGATGCTTTTATTGCAGAAGGCTTTCAAAAAGTCTAAGAAAGATATTTATGTTTAAGAACCTCGACCTTTTTAAGACAGTCATTTATTGGGTAAGAGAATCTTGGGGGCACATTGCACTGAAAGAAGAATCATACAGATGTGACAAATGAATTAAGTACCAAAAACTTACTGAGTGAGTGTTAGAATGACTGGCGTAGAACGTATAAGTAAAAGGTAGCCAAGAGAAAGTTTGGAGTAGGTGTGAAGCAAGTAAAGCAATAATATGACAAAAATGGATTACATTCTTTCTCGCCATTTCCACTCTTGTGTAAAACGTAAAGCAGGACAGTTGTAGGGAAGCTTAAGTACACACTACACAGCATACAGTGACATGGTGAAAAGATTTTAGGAGGAATGGACCGGAAGTTTGTTAGATTTTATTCTGCCTAAGTAACTTCGGGATTTATACTCTAGGCACTCGCGTGTCATTATTTATTAAAAGAAAGCTGTGCCACCTGAAATTTGTAGTTGCTGCTAGCATTGTTCATTGTACTTTGCTATGTTGCTGAACTTGTTTGTTTCCAATTTAAATTGGTACATATATAGTACTGTTTCCAGTGTGTACGATTCACTTTCTTATTCGCACCTTCGTAATCTTGTTTATACTGATGGTTTTGCTTTGCTTCAATCGAATTCTCTTTACTGCTGTGGCAGTTTGGCTGCAATTTCTATTTTTAAACTCATTAGACTTGTTCGTGGTTGCGTATGAGTAATCGCATAGCATGCAGATGACATTTAAAATTTTCCAGAATAAGCACGAGTATCTTGAATTTCACACTTCTGAATTGTCCTGGTATCAAAATAAGCAGTCCAAAAGAAGCTTTTATGGATGACTTTGAAAGCATTAGAGAAAGCTTTATTTTAAACAATCTTAAGACTTAGCAGGTTTATAATTTGAGTAAAGTTAAGTGTGGTGCAGTGTATAGTTAGAGTCACAGCAAGCATGAATATTAGGCTGCGTTCAAAAACGCAAGAGGTAGATAAATTAATATTCAGCTATAGATTATTAACACAGGTGTGTTGTCGCGAGAGAAATGGAGGTGTGCAATAACAGCAAAGCTGTACAGGATTTGTTCGTGCTTAAATGATCATGATTGTTTGTTTGCATGTGGTGAAATCGGACGTTAAAAAATGACTTCCGATTTCGAAACTGTAGAGGACCGGGTTTTGAGAATGCAGAAATGTGATGTTGTAATTATAATACATCCATGTTAGTGGGAGGGAACTTAACTTACTTGTTGTTTCTAATGTTATCGCTGAACCAGGTAATATTGTTGTTCAACAATCAATTATGGACAGCAAAAAGGCGTAAATGTCGAAGCTGAAGTTTATGTACCTGTTTTAAGATACGTGAACGAGTGTGTCTGCGATCAAAATTAAGCACTAAGACTAAGCTACTGAAATCGTGTCATGCATTTTGCATTATATTAGGCATTATTATCTAACGTGGTGTGGTGTGTAGGTTAAACAGGTTAATGATGCATAATATGGCTGTTGGCTGCACATTACAATTATAGAATGTGGTACCAGCATGAAGAGTGAAAAAGGAGTGAATTAAAAATCTGCTAATGCTGGAACAATCCCAATCATCACACTTATTTCGATAGCTCAAATTACTGTTATAACTGGAGTTTAGTGTAGATTTGATTTGGCTGGCTTCATTTACTTCATATAGTGAGTGAAAAATCGACAACGAGCGACCGATTGAATTTAATTCTAAATCTGAACGGCGGAATGCTGATGAGCAGTACTTAATAGTTTCGAAACTCGTATTATACTTGCAACATCTGGGTGATTAAAAATTAATTGTTTATAATCAGTTTGTATAGCTGTAGCACCGTAGAAAGAAAGTGAGTGCTAGTATAAACCTGCAGAAAGTAGAAATTTCACCCGCACGGTAGGTCTACAGAGGGGACTGTCAACTGTAGAAGCTATTGGTATTGGTAGTAATGAGCTTATTTAAGCTTATGCAGGCCAAAATGTTTAGTAAAACGAGTTCTGAAGGGTTTCTTATATGTTTTACCACGTTTGCTTCACGAAAAGACGCATAAATGAGCTTGTGTGATAGAATTTTTGTGTGAAATAATTTAATGGATGAATGATTGGATTTGAATGGAGCGTAATCAACTAAAGTAAGTTCCGAAAGTGATTGAAAGTGGTGGAGGATTGATTAATGAGGCAAAAATGTTGCAGTGTATACATTTTCCAATGCTCTCTTGCAGGGGAAGCCGGGTGAACCCTTGAAGTTGAAGGATGAGAAGGAATTAAAACCAGTGTCACTCCGCGTTCGAGACGCTGCCGAGGCTCTTCTGGCAGTAATCTTTGAACAAGTAAGTTTCGCCATTATTTTCGATGACGTAGTGATCCAATGCATGATTGCGTTGTGAGTTTAATTCTTTAAAAACTTCTGCAACTAAAAATTACCCCTTATATTCAATGTTAATAAATGAAAGAAAAAGCATATATGTTCAATTTTTACTTTAATTAAAATTCTTAAGATTTGTAATCAAGAGAGATAATGAGCCGAAGAATGATTTGACTGTGAAAACAAAGTACTTTAACTGAAACGGTATCAACCCATCTAACGTTGCCACTTACAAATTTTCTTGTCCTACTAGGTTGGAAGATACTCGCCAGCGAACGGGGTCAAGACATCCTCTCAAATAGACGAATTTATTCTGCTTAACCAAGTTCATTCGCAAGAGAATTTCCCCAAGGAGGAAATTATAAATCACTTCCGCTACTTCGTTATCGATCACAGCATCCTGATTGCTTTATTGGAAGAGCCGTTGAGAAATGATCAAGGTATGTTTTTTGTGTGTCTACAATGTAACTTCTTGCCAGATGCTTCACTGTGCAACAGGAATGTCCACGAGTAGGAGGTCGCCATTTCGAACCAAACCCATTCCTAACTTTATATACATTAATAGATTAAAGTAACTTATTATTACTTGTTCAGTTTATTTAAAAAAAGCAGTCGCAAATTTGATATAAAAGAGTTTAAAAACGCAGTTTCAACCTAATGAATGAAGCCCAATGGGCAAATTTAGGTACTAAAGGCGGTTATGTTTTATCCTAGATCCCCAGCCAACAGTTACGATGGTTTTACGAGGTCCAACAGGACGTCACGCCTGGACGCTGAATCTGCGTCATATGCCACGATACAAGGGTAAATCATTTTCATCTTCAGGGAACAACCCAGGGCGCCCATTACCGATGAATGATGTGGGAATCCGTTATGACATTCAACATCGTTACTTTCCCGAGAGTGCAGATCGTATTATACCTTGCAAAGCGTAAGTGAAAAGTTAAAGCCTGAATTTTAGTTACTGATCCACTGACTGTGTGTGTATCTCGCAGTTCTCTACCGATGAGTTCATAGTCAGCAGTTAGTTTATTACAAGTGTTTAGCGTTTAGGATGATTAGGACGAAGAGAGAAAGGTTAGTACTTATAGTTCTTCTTGGAGAAGTGAAAGTACACATATGAGTCATCTAATGGGTAAAGTAAATGGTAGAGGTTGGTTGATGAAATGAAATCTTAAGAGACAAACGTATACTGAAAATGGAGGTTGCTCAAAAGGTTGGTTGGCCTTCTTACTTTTACTGCTAATGTAAACCTAAGCCACAGTTCGTTGCTGAAGACTGTACAGACACAGATTGAAATATATGGGATGATAGAATGGGAAGGCGTGTTTGATGCGAGAAGAAGAGTCAGTCAGGGTCTCTTCGGGTGTAAAATTTTGATGGTGGAAGATAAACTGAAAGGAAATGATAATGAAATGGGTAAAATTGCTTTGGATGATGACGGGGATGGGAATGGAAAGAGAGAAAGAGGAAACTTTATTTTACTTACTCGCTCACTCACTTACAAAGTAACTTAAGATTAAACTTTCGTAGTCTAATAATATCGTAATATAGAATAGTCTGTTGGAGAAAGTCATTTTACGTAGAAATGTAGATGATGATGATCATCATAATGTTTAATATATAGGTTAGTTTAATAGTGTGGCACAGTAACGAATTGGTCTTCCGTTCGAGCGATATATAGTATTACTTTTAAGTTTACGTGTTTTTGTGCCTGTATGGTTGCAGTGATAAAGCAATTCCATCCTTGATCCTGGGGAACAGTGTGGGCAATAACTCTCCATCTTCAGATCAAGACTCGCTGGAGAAGAGTCGTCTGTCAATAATCCTGGAAAATCAAATACGACTGGAGAAGTCAGTAGCAAATATGATTCGAGAGGAGACCGATGAAAGTTACCCTAATCTGAGAACTGAAGCCCAACCACCACCTGTTTCTCAAGAATTTCAAACAGCGAGACTTCTCTTGTCTCATCTTGGATTTATTACTGTCCAGGTTTGTGAGCTGAGCTCTTAACTCTTCTCCCCCGATCTTCGTTTTATTGCTGTTTTCATCCTTCTGCTGTATATATGAAAGTTTCCAGTCAGATTTTATATTGAGTTAAGGGGAGTGTAGTGATTGTATACCACTTAAGTTCACTGTCTCCTTTTCATCATATAGTACCATATTTAAAACGTGTGATCTCCAGAACCGAGACGGAATGAAATCTCATAAATGCCCGTACGTATTCATGCATCCAGCTGCTTCACCGTGATGATTTAGACGATGACGTATGATTAATCTCTTAAAAGACGTTACAGATTCCCCTTTTATTGAAGTTCACTAAAATCTCTGCTTTGTAATGGCTTTTGACTTGTCATCGGGTAACTTTTTGAATTAACTTTTATTTTAACAACGCAGGATATTGCATAATCCACAAGGTGCAATCCTTTCTCAGTTTTTTTTACTTGTATTCGTTTATGCTTTACCCAGTCGAATCCAGTTGGGAATGTAAAAACAGTCAGCCTAAAAAAATCTTAGAGTTTATAATAATGGGAGACTTTGCTGTTCACCTGTACAGTAATATTACTCAACTTATCCGTTTTGGCGCAGTCAGAGGTTCTGGCCTATATTGGGTATATCTTAACACGTGAAAGTGTGATAGTGAGTTGGAATTACAAGGAAATGATTTGTAACATTGTCTTTCCGGCTTGTATTTGGTGATGATACAAATTGTGCTGAATGGAATGACAGGATGGAGCTGATTTCACTCAACCAAAATTGGCTGCTATTGACTCGAAGCATCCGGACTTCATCACAGAATTGGGAACTCTTGACTCAACCAGCTGTCGCACTTGTGACACTGTCCATGTCTTTTATGTTCGAGCTGGTCAAAGAAAGAGTGAAGAAATCCTTGCAAACGTGGTGAGTTTCTGTCCTATGGATGACACCATATATCAGTAGGGTCGAACTGGTTGTCATCCTTTAGCTGGCGTGTAGGGAGAAACTACGAAAGCGAGGAGAGGATCGAAATACATGAGAAAATGTACAATCTATGTCATCACTGTTTACTACTTTTACTATCATCGTTCTTCTACTAGACAAGTAGAATCATAGACAAAATGTTCGAGGACAACAGTAAAGCGCAATATAAGAGAAATCCAGTTCTGTGTCTGAGATTCACTTTTAGAATTTCATGCCTTGTCTTGAGAAGATTAAGTTAGGGGAGGAACGGAATCTTTAATCAAATCAAATCTCAGAGAGAGAGAGAGAGTGAGTCTCTGAAGAATTTAATGACATATTACTATGAACGAGGTTAGGGGTAATGTTTTGCGCCTGATGGACCTAAACCTCAATTGAATTTATCTCGAGACTAATTTAATCTCTTCAAGAATACGGTTTTTGATTTCCTAGACTAGTGAGAAAATTATATCATTTAATTACTCTCTTGTCCTTCACTCAGAAAGCTTAGTGTGTACTTGCGTCAGTAGAAATGATGTGCTTAGTATTTTTACCAGTCTTTTCGGAATCACTCTATTGAGACCCAGCGAAAAAAATCCAGCAGTTTAGAAAACTCGACAGTAAAGCCAAACGGTGCCTGTGTTTTGCCAGGATGCAATACAAATATAATAAAAGAGAAAGCATAAGAAAAAGTCATGAATTTTATGTTTCACTTGCAGCAATCCAGAACAAGCATTCACCCTCATTTTTTGGAGTTTCTTTTGTCACTTGGATGGCCTGTGAACACCTCTACGCACACAGGTTGGACGGGAAATGTCCATACCAGTTGGAAAGGTCTCAATCAACACTCTCCTGGGATACGAGGTGTTAATATGGCTGTTCGCACTGACTCTGGCCTGAACAAAGATGAGTCAGTGGGCAAAAGTCATCCAAGCTTGATTCCGAACAACATGACTGAAATACACGGAGGAAGTTTATATAATGGGGACAGATGGGTTTTGTATTGGTCTGATGTAACTTCTGAGATTGCTTTTGTTGTTCCCACTGGAAAGTCACCAAATTGGAGTGAGACTGCTGTATGGAATCTTTCTGACTCTGGAAACCATCAGTCTGATGGAAACACAAGTTCAGCTCATAGTACAGGTATGAGTCCATGATGAATTTTCAAACTCGGAAAGTAGTTTTATTCGGTCAGTGCACTGGCGACTGGCGACATGCTTATTGAAGTGCAAGACTCAAAGATCAAAGCTTTATTGTTTTGTGATTTTTGTCCTCGTAAATAATAGAAAAGTATTATTGTTATTTCATATCAAAGATTAGTTATATATGTTATAATATGACTGCTACCAATCCCAGATAAGAATGGAATGAATGAATGGTGATAATCCATTCAAATATACTATTTACAACTAAACGAATGTATCGAGCAGCTCTATAAGTGGATTTTTCGTTAGACATACGATGTAATTACTGAAAAACAAAAGGCTATCTTTAAACTCTTATAGTTTAGTTAAAGTGAGTGAGTAGGCTGGTTCTTGAGTTTTTTTGAATGCCCGAAATGTTCACATATATCCGAAAACCTTCTTGTTAGTTTAAAGCTCCTCTGGATTCGTACTGTATAATGGGTTTGATTATTTTGCAGGACCCTTGGTGAAAAGTGGATCGGTGGACGAAAAGCCTCCTCACGGTACTCCAGGAACAGAAATTGAGAAGCAGCAGCCAGGTATTAACTCCGACGACACAAGTAGAGCAAGGAAGGCAGTGGCTGGGAAACTATGCGATACGAAGATATTTGTCGTCTGGTTGGAGAGCTTTGAAGACTCTTTTAACTTCCCTGCCGGTATGTTGTCTACTTTCTTTTAGAGATGCACAAAAGGAAGCTTGAGAGTCTGATTCTGTAGAAAAGGAGGAGTACAATTACCTAAGAATTATTACGCACACAGACATAGAAAAGTAAAAGTGTAGCACTGTGTAGAATCTCGGCAAGTGTAGAATACATGACAAACCTGAAACCCTAAGCATCAGCTGATGTGGCCGTCTGGAAAATCCAGGAGCAACAGCGGCTACCTATTTTATTATTATGAAGTAAGACTTCCAGTGGTACTGGGGTACTTATGTTGTTGCGACTACTTGTGCTGACAAGTTTTACTCTTAGTTTTTTCTTCGGAATCTTGGATAGAAAGCTAGGTGACGCAAGTAGGGTGAGGTTTCTCTTCTTTACTCTTATCCGTTCTTTTGCATTAGAGCGTAAGTAAGTATCACGGAGGCAAGTAGCGTAAATTGGAAATACCTTAAGATTTCTCGACCATTCTCTTTCTTTTTTATTTTTCACTTTTCTTCTAGTGGACTTTGAATGGTTTCATTTCATCTCATTTCATTGCTACTATTCTACAAGGAGAGAGTCCTCGAGGTTGCGATGAAATGGTGCGTCTGAAGAATAAAAGAAAGTTCAGGAAGAAAGAATCAGGCATAGGGGGAGGAAAAAACAGGACATGTATGTGTATTTTGTGTAGACGGAGAAAGGATGTACGCACACTTCTACCTATCCATCCACCTTCTTCATTCGTAGTCAACAAGGGTCACTGAAGTAAAAGTAACTTTAGTACGGAATGAAATAAGACCTTTCTTCGAGAGGAGGATTTGACTTTAGATTTCTTCCTTTTGGAGGAATGATTGAATCCACGCGTATTTGAACTTGCCCAGAAGACAGAGATGTAAGATGTAATATGATTGTATTGCCTTCATTGATTCGGAGACTTGGAGTGTCTGGAGTAGCGATAGAGAGATAAATTGACCCAGCGTTTTCTCCGAAATCTAGATTTTATACGAGCTCACATTTTCAAACCCATAGTTGTACTCATATTGTCATATTTACAGCCTCATGAAAGGGTCCATAGTCCATATAGTGGACAATTACTATTATTGTCATGAAAAATCGAAAATATTTTAATTTGACGTAATTTTTTCTAGGTGACCTAATGGGATGTACCTACACTGGACTTGAAGGCACAAAACCTGTGGAGCCATCATTAATTATCTTTATACATGCGTTGAAGAATGGCTTATTCAGAATCCGAATGGAAGGAGAGTCCCTCAGGTTTGTGTAAAAAATGTATATCACGTTAAATTCAATGTCAGTAAGTTAAGCTGAAAAGCAAAGGGCTTGGTATAAATTATCCGAAACCGTAAGGTTTTTCACGATATTGTAGGCTTGATTTACCTCAAACTGCAATACATAAACTAAGGTGGTTAAGTATTGAAAAAAATGTATTCCAATTAAGATCAGTTTGATCTTGTGAATCATCATTTTCAATCATCGCCGTCACCGGGTACCAGATGCAGACAGAATACTACTAATAATGAGTTCCTTAACTTTAGTCAAGTAGTGAGCGCTGTAAGCGTATTTAACAGAAGGCTTCGCATTTAGTCTTGATAGAATAGTGTGTATAATCTGTTTATCGTTGAGAACGTGTGTGTGTGTATGTATTCATGCATCGATTGCAAGCAGAGGAGTGGATCGAATCAGGGAAATCTATTGTGTGTCACAGAGATGTAAAGGAGAAGAGGGAGAGGAGAAAGACGCAAAGGAATAGAACAGGGAAGGAATAAGTATTGGATTTCATAAATGAGATTGAATGAATCTGTTCATGCAACCAGGGAATGCTTTCTTAGGCTAACGGACCGTTGGCAGTGATTGCTGTATTCCTGCAGGGCTGTAAGGAAATAGAACCCAAACCTGATCATACCTACAACTACAACTCTACTACACAGGCATCAACTGTGTTTTGGGATAGATTTCCATCCACACTTTCTTATCTCTCTGAACGTCGTATATTTTGTGTACTTCTGCTTCCTTGCTTTCTACTTTTCTCCGTCTGCATAACACGATTTATATGTAGGAGAAATACAGGAGGGCTGTGAATGTGAATAGTAAAGATATAAGTAAATCTCTGCTTTCGGCTAAATCTTGCTTTCCCCCTTGCGAACCCATGAAGGAGTGGAAACGAAGATGTAGACTTGACTCGGTTCACCTAATTTAACCTGATGAAAACTGACATCTTCAACTGTGCTTTACCCTTTTACGTGTGTGAGTTGCTCTTGGTGTGGGCTTTGGAATAAAATATTTCAACCTGTGAGCTCAGCTATCGCATCAGGTCTTCCAGAAATATCCAAGTGTGTTTTAGGCAGTCTATAAAGAAAAACGAAGACGTGGCTCCCCACATCCTCTCTTCTTACACTTTTGTCCTTTTGTTAATAGTTATATTTTATAGCTTACACAACACTTTCAACGTATTTAGTATTATTAGTGCCTTCAAATAATGTTTTGACACATGATGTGTGCAAGGATTGTAGCTGCTGTTCGCTATTAGTAGCTTTAGATAACTTTGATATAACTGCTAGAAAAATTGTCGTTTCGAGTCGATTTCATATGAATTGGGATGGCTTAGTAGATTTTGTGGATAATTAAAGTATATACAGGTATGCTTGAACTTGCACAAATTGGTAAAACTATGACCAATTCTATTTGCAGAATGGGCCTCGCCACACCTTTAATCGATGGAACTGTTGTGAGTCGTCGTGTACTTGGTAATCTAGTTCGACAGACATCGCTGAACATGGCAAGGAGGAAACGACTTGAGAATGATAAGTAAGTGGGACAATTATTTTGCAGATTAAAAAACAATCCATGTAACGTGTCAAAATTCGTGTTCTAGAAAAACTTCCCATTGTAATGTGTCAATCATATACTGAGCCTTTATCCATAAATTATTAACAATAAGAATATTTTGGCACAACCAATCAGTTTTAATTGACGGTCACGAGTGACCACAGAATTACATCGCGAATTCGCCTTCCATAGGAAGGAGAAAAGACCGATATTAAATGAATTGTGAATGTGTAACTAAATAATTTGTTTCTATATAGTACGGTTCGAGTAGATAGAATAGATTGGAGGATACAAGTAATGTATTCAGACAAACATGTATTAGAATGG
>JAQGBV010000355.1:0-30825 GCA_034698685.1 Isotomurus pseudopalustris
GATATGTAATACTAAAATTGGTTTGCAGTAATAGTGGTTTCACCAGTCTCCTATAATAACATGGTAGCAGCTCATCTGCTAACTTACGATGGTACGAAGCGATAGCCTGTAATATGGTATTATAATGCAAACAATTGCATAAAAATTTAAATCTCGGTGGCATGATCAAGCTGAATACAAATATTCCTAAACTATTCCAGAAGTTTATTAAACAAAACAAGACGGAAAAGGCAAAGTACAAAATAATTATGGGCAATTGCTCTGGATAAATAAATTTTTACTCTATTCTCAAACTAATGCGGAGGTGAAATTCCAAACGGGTGAATTTGATTGATCAAAAGGTGATATTTGTACACGTCTTTTCGTTCAAGAACTTTGAAAGCAATCATTAGGTCTGAGCAGCATTCGAAACCTTTGATCTGAAACAATACAAATCAAACTGTGAAATTGTGACAACTTCCTCAAATTATTATTACAACCAGGAAGTTAGTGATTAAAAATATACGAACAAATCGCGTGATATTCCTTACATTTCCAGCTCCAAAAATATTTTGTGCAGCTGTTGCACTTATTTCTTCATACAGTAGATTCGATGTGAAGTAAGGACGATTCATGGCATCATATGGTCTTATTATGCCCATTTTTGCATTTTTGACGCATTCCACTACAAGAAAGTAACCAACATTGTCACGCACCCAACAGATTACAACAGAATAACAAAGCCATAAATGGAACTGGTGACTCTTAATTACTTATTTCTGAGAATCCGGAGTTTCGCCTAAAAATATTAAGGGAAGACAAAGGAAGTCCATAATTTGTCACATTGCATTTGTTGGTGGTTTGAAAGGGAGTGAGCTCCCGAACTGCTGCGCGACTTAAGATTTGCACTACAAATACAAGCGAGAAATATCATATATATCAGCCTTATCCATATCTTAATACACTAAATATAAGCATCAAAATATAATAACCTGGTGCATCTATAACTTTCAAATTGTCATCAACAGGTTGACTGTTTCCGAAATAAAGCGGAAGCGATGAATTGTACTGACTGAGCACATACTTCAGGTTGGGTATAACCACATACGCTTCTCCAAAAGGTCGCACCACCCAATCGAACTTGTTATTCGGCGAAGAGTAAAGAGAGTTCCACACTGAATTCGGACAGATTTTATTCCAACAAGGCTTCCAATCCCACTTTTCTTCCGTAGATACGATTTTCTTGTTTACCAAGGCTTCGTTATCATAGCCCAATTGCTTACCTGTTGAGTCAGGTTACAGCAATTTTAGATCATAAAGTTCTGAGTTCTATATAAAAGGTTTGTGGACATAATTCAAAGCTCAACAGTATAGCAACCTTCACTCAGCAGGAGTAGGTAGTCACACTGCTGGCCCCAGGTAGAGTTAATTGCATCTATGAATTCCTGTTCCAAGCTTGGCTGTACAGGTATGAGACACAATATTCTAGGGTTGCCAGAAATTCTTCGATTTGCCACACGTTTTGTACTACTTCTCTCTCGATGTTTTCCTACACACATACATTTCCAATTAAACATTCAATCGATTGACTCCAATTTAATTGTATTGTTCGCCATATTCCAAGAAAGATTATTACTATAATGAGATCCAAGCCCCATTTCTGTCTCGCTCGTTAAAAAATTTGTATTTTCCAGAATAAAACTGAAATGACAAACCACATAAAACACGAAATTAATCTCAATCAATAAATAACTAAAGATATATATCATTCGGTTTATAATGCCTTTCTGCGTCCCAGACATCCCAGAGTTGCTGATTTGACGAGAAGGGATTGACAGACCGTAGGGCCATTTCCTGGACATGGTACAGTTCGTAAAGTACGACTCCGATACAAAAGCCGAGAATGAAATGGAGAAGTTGAACAGACAAGACGTGAGATCTTGCGGTGTCCGTTCCCGCATGCCAAGGCGTCCTTTGGTATTGAAATACTTGTTTGCGTCGTCCTGCCACACTGGTGATGTTTGACTTCATTTTCACAACTTCCAACAACCCACAGGAAAACAAACGAGTTACAAAAAATGATTGTCACTTAAGCATCGACTCTAAATAATCTATGTTCCATGACAAATAATTGTGACACGAATGAAGGCCGTAAATTTACGGTGACCTAACCTTAGAATCTACGATCTTGGAAAGCTGGAATTTGGAACCAATTAGACGGGTCAGATTGTTTGAAGCAAAGACATTTTCTGAATTCAAAGTCATAGTAGGACAAGTAAAAGTAGACAATGACCCCAATTGGCAAGATACTTGGGAGTTGGAACAAAATTGCACCGAGACAGTTGACGAGAGCAAGGCAAGTCAGAAACTTAACATTTGAGCAGAACGAAGGTACAAGTAAAAAGCCATTTGTATGCTGCTGAAGGTGTTGGCCGTATTCTTGAATCTTGAGTGGTTGATCTTATTCGTCTTGCCATTTTTGCCAAGCGTCCACAATGATGAATGGAAAGTAGAGCTGTTTGTTAAGAAAACAAGAGTTTATATTTGGATCTAATTCATCTAATGACTTCAGTTCAGTTATAGTCAGTACATCTTCGGCATCTTCAGATTGCATGTATCTCCAACACCAAAATTAATTAATGTTAAATTGCCAGCTGTCGAAGTGAACCTGCTAAATTCGAGCAATGCATGGAATTCAAGTTTAAAAGAAGACTATTAATTCAAACCTTCAAGTTATTAGGGAGGTTATGTGATGGCTTAAATAGCAAACTCTCAGAGTCGTTAAAATCTAACCTGACACTTCAAAGTGTAGCATGTGATGTAAATTCCAAGAAAAACATTTAGTGATGGTTGTCAGCACAAATCTTTTTCATCGATTACCAATTGATTTACAACCTTCGAACATGAACTACAAAGGCTTCTCAAACAAACTCTTCCTGTCAGGGCATTTTGGATTCACACTATTTGTAAAACCAACGTCATTCGGGCAAACACAGGATTCTTCGACATACACTATTATACTAATGTCAGGCAAGGGCAAGGACTGCCAACTTTCTTTGACGATCGTGGGTGTATCATTCGTTGATGTGTGTGAATAGCGTAATTATCAATTTTGTGCTTTGTTATATGAAGGAGAAAGCCACGATAATCAAGCAAGACAAGATGATTCGTTGCAATTCAATACTTCTGGGAATAACGTAGGATGCAAAACTTTTACTCGGTTGGGGAATTTCTTTTTGATGAATTAGGAATACGACATCTTGAAATAAATCAGAAGAAAATGTGCACTGAATTTATGGAAGGAATGAGCATTCCGAAAAAATAAATAAATTAGAGGGGAGACGCATTTAAGAGATAAACCAGTTGCGAGGGTGGATCGGATTCACATATTTGCACACAAAGCTGAAGGAGTGATGAGGATCCGAAAATAGAAATCGCGATTTAGTTAGACACACATATGCATAGTACACACATAACTTTGCTTTTCCATCTTCACCTACTTTTTGCGGCTTCTGTTTTTGAGCAGATCTTATCTTTGAAATAGATTTAAAAAACCATATGAAATAACATTCACGACAGCACCCACACTAGACACGACCAACATTTTGTGTTCCGAATGTTCCGATGATGATTGTACCACTCCCCTTTATACACTGTAACTTTTACTGACTGTAGTTAAAGTCAACCCAAACTTTCCATGTGAATACGGACGTCAGTAATTCTATAATACTAAAGCGTTTATGGTTGGAAATAACTTTATGTTCCATGAAGAATCTGTTAACCATGAATGTCTCATAAGATCAAGAAAGTTGGACGAATGAAGTGTTCTAAAGTTATAAGAGAAGAACAGCGAGTACGAAAGATATACGATAACTTTCTGAAAGTCATATCCCAAACACCCAAAGTCCAAGTCCAAGTCAACCAGCATCCAGTTTCTCAGTATCAAGTTGGCAGTGGAAGAGATCTCTTCAAAATTATCTTTCAAAGTTTCAATTTATTTTTCTAAGTTTCAAAAGATTTTTATATAAATCTGCTAACATGCCGGTAATTCGGATTGAACTTTAGTTAGGTAATAAATACTGCAGCATTTGAATTTAATCGGGTTATATTTTTGGTTAGCCTGCAAATAAAGAAATGGCAGCTGAAGTGATGGCCTGGATCGAGGCTGTCCTTGGAGAAAAGTTGAATGGCCCTTTTGAAGACGTCCTTAAAGATGGTATCGTTCTGTGTAAATTGATTAACAAAATCGCTCCTGACAGTGTCAAGAAAATCCAGCAGAAAGGCACTGCCTTCCAACTCATGGAGAACATCCAAAGGTACTTTTCATTACCAGTCCGTTTTTACCAGTCCATTATGTTTCGGAATTCCGAAAGTCAAAATTCAATAATTAATTAGTGCAGAAACTGTCAAATTATCATGGCATTCTGGTGTATTCACTATTCATTTAATCAAACAATAGCAATAATTATGAATTTAGGATAATACAACTATACAACAACGCTACATCTCTTTTATTTTTACTTGAGCTTTTACTGTATCTTCCTGGGGCAACCTGAAACTGTAGTGTCGTATACGTTAACCTTTCAGTAGCTTTCACTTTTACTTTCTCCCATTAATTTAGATTCCAAGCTGCTGTCAAGAAGTACGGAGTGCCAGAAGAAGAAATTTTCCAAACACCAGATCTGTTCGAAAGGAGAAATCTGCAGCAAGTTGTACTGTGCTTGTATTCCTTGGGAAGGATCACACAGAAACACCCGGAATACACCGGCCCAGGGTAACTTTCATCTGACCTTCTTTTCTCTATTCTGTAATTCTATCAATGGATGTGAACTCCATGGCTTGTCAAATTATCGCACCTGTGCCCACAAATCATCTCTCTGAAAGTCAAATGATAAGCATGTCAATTTTGAAACAGCCTTGGACCCAAGATGGCCAACAAAAACGAGCGAGAGTTTACAGAAGAACAGTTGCGATCTTCTGAAGGAGTTCTGAATCTGCAAATGGGCTATAACAAAGGGGCGTCTCAGTCTGGACACGGAGGAATGGGAAACACCCGTCACATGTAAAGATATTCGCAAAAGTTTCTGAATAAACTACTTCCAGTTCTTCATAAATGATGACGCAAGTGTGAAGTCATCTATACAAATCCTTTGCATGCATGCCCACTGTTGTAAGCAACAAAGCATGAGATTGGCATCATTTCTAGAAGGTAATATTTTATGAATAGACCTATGCTTTGACTTCTCAGTTTCACACGTGTATTTTGTGAAAGACTAAAAATAACACTTTGTACATCATACACATAACATGCCATGAACATCTACAGATTTCTATTGTACTGTACAATTGGAAATGTGTCACTCGGTCAAATAAACTGTTCCAACACTACGGTACACATGTTCAACACAAACTTACTTTCCATCACGCCTTCCAGGAACTCACTACACCACTAATTGTCTATAAACCCACTTATCTCCATAAATTATGAAGTCCATTTTGTACACGGGTAAAATATTTTAATAGGTTCAACTTTGTATCTGTGGTTTTGTTGACTGGTACTGGGTAAGTAAGATTGTTGAAGAACGCGAATTCAGCATTTTAATTGAGTACATTCTATTCTTCAATTTACTGCGTTTTATTACACACTCAACGCATTTAAGCAACCACATCTAAATATATCTCAATTTAATTAATGATCGAGGAAGTGACACACGAGAAGTCATCATAACAAGGGGCAAAAACATTCATGTGCACTTGTATCATGCATCATTTGCTCGGATCTCTTGCCAAGATTCGAAGAAGCTTTTGCTTGCATTTGTAGCGTTTATATCTTTCAGAGAGATTTCTCAATGAGATTAGATGGCCCGGAACGAATCATTGTGAACCATGATGATGAGAACGTGGTGGAAATACTACTTCATAGTTCATGGCATTTTGACACACCGTTTCATGGAGAATCTGAGGATATAGCAGAATGCAAGTTGTGTTTAAAAATTAAATGAAGGATGAGTAGATCTTTATTGTAGGAAGGAAGCTACTGGTTTTTCGCACAACTGTTCGATCAAAATTCAAGGGCTTGTTTTACTAACTGTTCTTGTTCACAACTGTTTTTCTTGGCTTAAGCTTAAGTCAAACTGTTGGACAAGAACATTCAGTTTATGAATCGAGTATAATATGAAGTTTGCATAAACAAGCCCCGGAGACGTTGCGAGCTGTTGGAAAATGGCCATGACTTTGGTCTAAATATATTTACAGTTCTGTTCTGACACATTGGTTTTTAATGAAATAGAATTCCAGATAAAATGGAACGTAAGCATTCTACAAATTGTATAAACCCGGCTACATTTCCATCAGTTATGGCTTTAGTTATTTATTGTTTCGATAAAAATTGTTTGGAATTGAACGAAGATCTAAAAAAGATTTACCGAGAGGATATTTATTGTAATACAAATTAACAAACCTCAATTACTTAATTTCTTAGTCCCTACTAAAACTGATAAAATGCGCTAATACTTCGGAAGTTATCACTATGATTCAAGTAGGCACTAATCTCTTAAAACTCACAAAAGATAAATACATTAGTAATTTATTATTTACATCTGGAAATAAAAAATTACCTGGGTTAAAACAGCATCTAAAAAAATAATCTTCACAGGGTAACATAATAAGACTCGAGATTGCACGTTTGACAAATGTGTAATCCTTAATACTTAATCCTAACAAAATTAGATAGGAACAAACTCATGTACAAAATCTTCAAATAAAGTACACGAATTTAAAACTAGTAACAATTGGCATCACAAACCATCTAGGGACAACATGTCTTGATCGATGGTACAGATAAAATGACTAATAAATTACAGGCAACTTTCAGTCAATGAATAAAGCTCCTTCTCGACATCCAGACTTCAAATCCCCTCGTTTCTCACTTGAATATGTCATGCATTTACGGTTAAAAATTAAAACTTTTAAGCAACTCACTCGTTCCTTGTTGACTAGATAGATGTATTAAATTAGGATTCTGAAGTTATGTTATCTCCGGAAGCTTCTCCATTTTCAGAAGTTTTGGCACCATTTTCATCAGCAGTTGAACGATTTCCGCCGGCTTCAGTGTCTTCTGAAGCAGGATTAACTGGAAGTGCTGTTGACTTTGCATCACTGCTACTGTGAGCATGAGGAGCGATTCCATAAGGCCGCAGGTGATAAATTAAATATTCTATTGAACCAACAAGTACTTAATCAATCTTAATACGAAATCCAGCTTGAACTTCCAACTAATTGATAGAGAATAAATATATGCCACATTACATACCTAAAACATACATCTGGTTGGGAGATACATAATGAAAGGATACAGCTGTATCCGAGCAGCAGTCCATTCCCTATCCAATGCATATTTCATCCTCATTATATATCCCCCATCGAATAACAATTAAACTGGATCGTGAGAGCAACAGTTTGTGAATATTTCTTATTACCTGACTTTGAGGATAGAAAATATACTGCCAATACCAAAAAGATTCATCTACATGTCCAGGAATGACATGATGCTCTGGGACGAATGGAAGAAATTTGTATCGACCTAGAGTGTCTCGACTATCACCTGCTTCCACCCCTACGTTTTCCATACATTTTCCTGCATTGAAACCAACAATTAATGTGAAGTCAAGATATTATCGTCGGAGGCCGGAGGAAACAAAACCTACCCATCTCCACATCTTCAGCTCCTCCATGGTCTTCTCTACATTTCTTTTTGTCTGGTATTGCTTCTTCTACAAACTTCTTCAATGCGTTTTTACTTAACACGTAGCCTAAAAAAGTAAAATTAAATTCCAGTACTTCAGTCCACAGCATAAACTTAAACACATACACAGTAAACGTACCTGCTCCTCCAGACATATACCCTTGTTTCACATAAGGTTTGAATTTGCATCCGAAGTAAATAGGATATTCAGGATCAAAATCTTTAAGCATGTAGCGTAAGTTTTCAACAATGACATATGTGTCATCATCAGCTTTCATGAACCAATCGGCTTCATCTAAATGATGCTCATACACGTATTTAAATGCTTCTTTAGTTTTAGCCCATAAGAAATCACGTCCTTCTTTAACATTTTCAAGAGCGATACTCGGAAGTTCAGGATCTGAAACCACAAAGACATTTCATGAGAGAAATATACAAAACGAAAGTCAGGAAGAAAAAGTCTTCTCAATCATTGTTAGAAACGAGTAGCTGTTCAGCCTAAAAGTCAGCATTCTGTGCGAAGATTACTAATTACTATTGTGTAAGAAATCATTCTTGCGCAAATTCTATGCCCAATTAGTCTTCATGAAAATTTAAAGCAAACTATAATAAAAACTTACTAGTCTCTGAGCTCATAAATAGCAGCTTATTACATCTTTTTCCCCAAGTCCTTTTAACGTGGATCGCCTTTTTTTCATGGTTCGACGGGCTTGTCATAACCCAACATAAAACTCTCACTTCTTTGGCAAGGCGTTGTGCTTCGATGTCTGTCCCTTTATGCATATCTTCATCCGGAGAATGTTCAGACACAACACCCTCGGGACCCTTCACGTTATCTAGCGAACCGTGGGAATGAGGATCTCCTTCCTCGTGTGCATGTCCATGATCATCTAAATGATTCCCATTTCCTGGATTTTCATGTCTAAAATACAAATCCTCTTTTAAATTTGTTCTACTTAATTGTCGAACTACATTGTTTCACTACCAAAATTGATAATTTTTGTGTAGTATTATAACAGTAGTAAGTAAATACAGCACCTTATAGGAGGTCTGAAGAATGTGATGGCTTGGTATGAAGCAGGTACGTTAAGGTTAAGAAGGACGTAGGCAAATCCGAACCCGAAGATAATTCCAACAGATAAAGTTACTATAAAACTTTTTCCCATGCGTCCCGGGCTATGCATATTTGAGGCTTTAGGAAGCAACACTACACTACCACCACGATATGCAAAAGAGAAGAGATGAAGATTCTTGATCCAGTTTTCCCAGCGTTATTTTAAAGCTGCATAAAGGAGACAAAAATAATGAAATAATGGAATTTGTTAATTTAGAGAGAAATTATTTAGGTGAATTCGAAATCGGAGTGTAGTATAATAAATATCAGTATACTAATTCTCATATTCACAAGTGTGAACACGTGGAACTTGACTGAAGTAAGTAGGTACTGCATGCTAAAAGAATATTAATTTAATCTTTAAAAACTGTTATCCAAAGGTTAATCTAAACCTAACTTGGCGATGATCTTGGGCTCGTAAGAACGGCCATCACTTGTTTATAAAATAACTTTTTATTATCTATAAAGTGCACTAACAGACAATTCCACTTGAGACACACAAATTAGCTGATTATCTTGTCCCGAAGGTTGGCAGCATTTGGAGTTAGAGAACCGTCATAGTTCAATCTGAATGAATCAAGATTCATAATCTTATTTTGTTTTGTGTGTATGACACGTAAAACACACGATAGGACTACAACATAACATTCGTTTAGTTTAATACTTACATTAAGTACTGTAGTTAACTGTAGTCATGCCGTAGTATTTAATCTCGTGCCTGGTATTTCAACAGGCTAACCGACACCGGTCCAAGGTATTTTTTGACATATGTAAGTCACGCCATCAACTTACGATGATTTGACTTATTTATAACTTATGACCTAATTACAATGATAACCTGTGACTAGTGTGACTAGTTGTGACCACTAATTAGTGAATGATAAAATACTACGAATAAGTTTTCTATTATTTCTTTTTCTATACGATTGTTTCAAGACAGGAAGACCGAAAATGTTCAGTTCAGATATGACTTGCTGGAACGAGAACCAACTGAAGATTAGATAGAAAGAGGACCGCACGCAAGTAAATAACAGATGCAGTGTAACTGTATGAAACTTTTATCATTATTTAACTGACGCGATAAAATGTGTTAAACACAATAAAGTCTCCGGTTTCGATTCTCCCAGCCAACTACGGCTATCCTTCTCCATGATGCCATAATCTGTCAATAATCTCTGGGTTAAACAACCAGTATTCCTATTATTAAGATATATGCACAAACAGGCACATCCATTCCAATCTCAATTGAAGTCAGACTGTATCTGAACCTATTTTTTTTAAACATTACGTACCTGCAACCTGAATGTTGAATTCAGATGGAGATGACGTATGTTAGGGATAAAACCTTCCCTGGGGAACTCCAAAATTAAAATACTATCTTAAAAAATCTATCTAAAAGTAAAATGAGAATCTAGAATCATGATCTAGTCAAATATGTGGAGTGGAAAAGTGGAATGTGATACACGGAATGAGAAATGAATATGATTACACAGTGATCAGTAAATAATTCTGCCTTTTAACTTTTAACCAATCTAACTATATTGGTGTGTGTCAAGAATTGTTAGATTAATTATATAGCTTGTAGTTTAGTGCATCAGTTAAGCAGGCAACCCGCACAACCGTACAACTTGACTTCTATCGATATTAAAATTTTTTACAAATAACTTTCATGTACGTGCGTCCCTATGTTATATCCAACTCGACACAAGTGTGCAGTCACACTACTAACTCCTTTTGCCCGCTGCCCGTATTTCGCCGAAGTTGACATTTAGCTGGTTAGGACAAGAAGTTAACTTACCCTAATCGCACATGGGTAAATTGCACACTTATAACTTGCCACCGCCACATCAACCAGGGCATTATTTATCTTGTTAGCCTGTACGATTACTTGCATAAAGCAACCGATTCCTGAAAAACTCGACTGACTGCGGAAACTGATTACGTCACATTTTCGAAGCTTGAGTTGAGTTAAGAATTTTGAGAAATGGCCAAGAAACCGTTGAGAAGTACTTCCAAACTTACAAAACTGCTAATATTTCACTTTATTCGCAGCAAGATCACTGATTCTCTTTAAAAACTCACATCAATGCAATCTTCCTATCATATTTTGAAATTCCAGCATCTTCCAGTCAAATAACACTCTAACTTATGGAAATTGAACCAGAGAGGAATTTAAAAAATCATGATATCACAAATGAAAGAATTCGATAGTTCCTTTCGATACTGTCAACTGTTGACTGTGGGATTCGTGAACAGATACTCACGTCTCTAGAGCCTGCAACTCACTATAACCAATATTTGAATTCATATTATTCAAGAAACAACGACATAAATGTAGGTACATCCTACACAACCCCATTATTGTGCACACCACTCCACAATAGACTAATATCCATGCATGAAATCTGCACGCTAGTTGGATTTGGTGTATCAAATCGGTGAAACAATTCATCTCGGAAAATCTACACAGGCTTGCAATAGTTTCAGTTCACTATTGTATCAAAATAGAGTATAGCGGGGTTAATCTTTAATTCGTTAGTTATTCCATGTGTCCCTCAAAAAATAAATCCCTGCTCTCTTTTTAACAGAGCTCGTTTTGTATGATTTTGACTGCTGTATATCCTCTCATTATCTTTCAATGAACATCCTGTCTTTCGCATCAATAGTTTTCTTTCCCTCACTGTCAAATGCCAAAGGGATTTGTGTTTTTTTACGAATACTAGTCTTATGAATAAAATATTATGTATTTCAATATATTCTATAGACGTACAGAGAAAACTGGTCAATCACTATGAAATGACATGCAAAAACCAAAAATTATGACACAAACGGGTTTTAAAACATTAAAAACCACCATTAATTAGGTTAAAAGAAGAAAAAAAGTCCACTTTTCCATGTTTATCCAGGTATTTGAATAAGTAGCACACTAAAACTACTGCATCCGTACATGAAAAGAACAATAAAAACTGAGCTATTCACTTCCGCACTTCCGGAGGCTGCACATGGATCTATGGGTCATGTTTGCACTCATGCAATTACTCCTACCTTATTGTTTGATACATCCTGTCTGTACCCCTGCAATATAGTAACTAAAAGCTACGTATCAAAGGAAGGGTTCATTCAGCACTGCCGCATGTCGCAAATTGCAAATACACATCCTGACTGTGACTCAATCAGCCATTCCACCCTAACTATACAGATTCACGAAGCTGTATGTGCACTGCGCTTTTTAAATCCCCTTTCCCAGCAAGCTACAAGCAGTTCGAAAGTCCCAAATGCCTGTCCCATGGCCGATGATCTCTAATGACACCGTCATAAATATATACAGCAGTATCCACACCAGCATTAGCAAACCCCGCACTGGCGACACCATCATAATAATGATCTTACCGTTTAGGCCCATAGATTCATCCTGTACAGAATAAATGAATGGTAGTGGACTGCGAACTGAGATTTGCTATAATTTCCTCGCCTCATCTCCAAATATCTGTTAATCCTGGAAACTTATACTGACAAGATCGCCGAGCCGGAAGTACCGTATGGAAACGGAAAACACCGCAATATATTTAAATACAACTATTGTATTTTTAATTGCTTCACTGTAATTCCCCTTGGATGAATGAACTGGGAATAAACACCATACCTCCAACAATCACAGTTTCCATTTAAACCTAGTCCATATAAAAATCAAATGCATGAGATATTTTTAATACTTCACCAATCTATTCTGTGTGAAGTTCTTCTTCTTACCCACTGTGATACCTAAATTTTCCATCCTTCAATTACATATTTACAAAAACTGAATCTTCTTCTACTGCAGCCGTTGTTGAGAATGAAAGAATGAAAGCAGTTCCAGTGATTCCAGGAGTTGCTCATCTGCCACCGCCTTTGATATACTTGAATTTCGATTCACATGATATTCCCACGAAGTTTGTTTACAGTAAATTAAAATTAGATAATTAAAGTTATTAGTAATTAATCAGCTGCACCATTTTCACTTGACTAGAGATAGAGAGAGTGAAGAAGGGAGAAAGAGGGAGAAAGTGATGTTGACATTCGGAGTGTTTGGAAGGAGCGGGAGCAGAACCCACCCAACAGTCTCTCCTCTCCCAGCCATCCACCAACACACGAACATCATCGTCAGCCTGCCTCTTCTTTCTTTGATCCACTTTTTTAGTTCCTCGTTTTTCTATTTTTTACTTCATTTCTGCGATTCTGCATGGTCCATCGCACGTGCATCTCGCTCAACTCACCTTTAGACATTTCACACAGTTCGATATCTCACTCATTCTATCACCTCTCCAGTGTCAGTGCAACAATAGATGTTCGTGATCGAGCATGCCCTCATATTGGTATCATTTTATTTTTATTTTTTACTCTCACTATTCTCTTCTGCTCCTGTATATGCTTCGATTTTAGCTCTATTTATTTTAGTACGGTAGTGTGGGTCTGGTTGGTGTGCATTAGTGAGTAGAATGCCAATAGTAGGTTCTTTTATTGGTGAATGATCGATTTGCAATGCATGGATCTATTACTATCTATGATTTTATGAATCTACAGAAAATGGTATAAAGTGTGAATTAATTTCAAATATTTGCGATTAGCGATTATATCGATCATTTTGATGTTGGTCTTGATCTCGACGTCTCGAGAGGTTTTGCAGCTACCCGATTTCTCGCTTGAATGATGCAGGAGAGAATTACGATGTTGTATTGCTGCATATGTGGTATAAGACAAGAAGACGGGGTATGAAGAGATCATCAATATTTTTATTTGAGGTTTGACGAGTCAAGTTCACGATGACATGTATCTCATTTTGCATGGGCTATTTATTTTGCAAAGATTTTGTCACAACATTAGTTCATTAGTCTAATCTAAACTCTAAACATTGAATTTCATTACTAGACGGGAACTACTCAACTTCAGACTTTAGAGATAGTAGGTATTGTTGTTGTGTAGTAAGTGCATCAATGCGTGATGTGATGATTACGTAATACCTATTGGATTGTGGACTTTCATTATCAATGTCGTGCACTCGTTTTAGTAAACCACAATGAGTACAGCAATATTATGGTTGAAACTTGAAAGCTATATTTCTAGAGGCTTTTGGACAGTAGTTGAGCGAATTCGTATTTGTTATTGTTGCATGTGCTCAGTGTAATTTTACCCTGTAAATACGTCATACTGTCCAAGATTCTGGGATTTCATGTTAAACTGCAATTATCTGCCTTATCACTTTTTACTGGTGTTTCCAGCCTCCTCCATTACGACTTCTACAAGAAATGCATAAGCAGAATTCAACAGATGCTTTCAACGAAAAAATTCCTCATAGGGTCTAGACTCTAGACTGTGAAGATCTAGAGATTAGAAGGCGAGTATGTGGCTGAAATTGTATATGGATGCGTACCATAAGCGACCATTTGATCAGGATCTGTTAGAACTAGTGTAATTTTTAGTTCAAGTTTAAGCTTAATAGATTTTACTATACACTCAAATATCATTCGATTCAAGGTCAGGTAATGCATTCTACGATAGTTGGCTTTGGTCAATTCAATTGTGTTGAGATGTCGAGATTGAGATTAATAATGCTCTGAGCTGAGTGCCGGAGTACATCAAAGTTCCACACCAAAAAGTGGTACTAGACCAATACCAGTACCGATCTCATTCAAAGCTGTGTGCTGAAGTTGTTTCCAAATCAATTTCCGCGTTGGATTGGAAAGAAAACCTCCTACAGCTTATTACAGTGCAGTTCGTTCAATTTGTTTTCCATGTTGTTGTCCACTTTATTGTTAAGAACCAAGCAACGATTATGTATGCGCATACTTTATCTTTCCTTGTGTATGTCAAGTTGTATCAATTCAAATAGCATGAGCAGCGATGATAAGGAACAGCGGTAGTTAGTTGGCATGTTGTGAACAGATAGCATTTCAGTTAAACATCGTTGTAACTTTAATCGAGCATTAATTTAATTGCCGTAATAATTCAGCTATTCAGCACCATCATTGCAACAGTCTATAGTTAATTGAATGGGATAGTTTCAACTTCAATTGACGGGTTAAAACCAGAATTTTAGGTGTCAAGAAGAAGGGAAAAGGCTGGTGTACGTACATGGAATTGGACTGGAGGGTATGAACAAGTAATCAAAATGGGTTCCTGAAGTTTTAAATTCCAGCAGGAATTTTTTGTCATTTTCAATCTGTTGAACTCGATCATTCGTTGATTGGTTCGATACGATGCGAGAGATTCACGTCTTTGAGTGTGTAGCTTATGAATCACGAAGGAAGAAGTTTGTGAAAAAACATGTGAGATAACTGAAACCGAACCCAATGATGGTCCATTCTAATAAGTCATCTTTTACAGTTTTAGCTGCTGGCAAGCTACAGGGGATAGAATTAATATGGATTTTATGCATTATTCAATAGGATGTCTCTCAATCCTGCAGAGCCAACAGTTAAATTAGCTGAAGGATATCAGTGAAACTATATGAGCAACTAGATTGTTCTGGATTACCAGTTAGCTGGTAGTTGATTATAATTATACCTTACATCTTGCCGAAGACTTACGAGATAATGGCGCATATATTACATGTCATGTGTGTGTATAAAAGCAGGAATGCGTCCTTAGTTTAATACACTTCACTAGTCATCATGACAGAACATTTTGGGTCTGAGACATTAAAAATGTGAGGTACTAGTATATGGATGACTATAGTCTTACGAGTTACGAGTCGCTGTAATGAATTAAGTTTTGTGCTTGCTTCAGGCATACAGAATATTGCATACAGAGTTTTTAGTAAATAGAATTGAGACAGAATTGAGCGAATACACAGTATCTCAATCTCTAGCTAGTTTGGTAGTCCGATACACCTTCTATTCGGCGTAAGCAAGTTAAAGGAAGTTGCAGCTAATTTAGATAGCTCAGAGAGAGCATAAAACGGTACTTTTAATTTTATTTTTACGTAGAATTTTACATTTTGCAAAATCTTTGATATATGTAAGTTCATAATAGATGCATTCTGTGTTTAAATGTTTACACAATATGCATTCGATTTTAAAATAACTTGAGCACTAACTTTTAGCCTGAAGATTGCGTGACATTCTACATTTAACAAGTTGAATCTTATGCGATAAATTTAGTTAACGCGAGTACAGAGTTAACTAGAGATAATAACAAGTGGTAAAGTGACTAGTTAGCTACCAGCAGTAGTTGGTTTGACTAATTTTCGAACTCGCTTGTTATACAGTGATTACATGATCTAAAATAATCTCCACATAGCATTAACCGTGTTCTGTATTCAACACCATGCAGTTTCTTTTAGTAGACGCTAATTAAAGCTTTTCGCACGCCTGCAGTAGTTTCGCTACGGATTTACTCTTCCAGTACTGGAGGATGAAGTTGTCTGAAACACTACGCACACTGAAGTGTGCAAAGCAAAAGAATAAATTATAGAGAGTTGTGTCTTTTATATGATAAATTGAAATATTCTGTGAGCTCGTGTGTAGTCTGCAATTTAAACAAAGCTATCATTGATCTTTACAATTTTTTACGTTTTTTGTGAAATTGCGAAATAAGTTACAACTGCACTTGTTATGTATTTGTCGCAGGTGGTTACGTGAAGAAGTGAATCTATGATGAAGGGCCACGCTACTTATTTTGGATTCGATGTACGTGCCGTGATAGTTGTGACTTGTGTTAAGCTTCAAACACTTCTCATTTAAGATCTCTGTCATCGACATTCCAGTGAAATTATGTCTTCGGGTGAAGATAAAAAGTCCCGCAGCCCAATTGTGGTTGCAGGAAAGAAAAACATGAAGTCCTCCAAACCAGCCGAGACTTCTGAATTAGGATATCAGCACACTTTGGTAAGGCAATGTTGTAGCACCTGGAGTAATCATCAACTCGCATATATCTCGCATGTTTCTCCATGTTTTTAAAACTGTTTTAAAACCAATTTAGATGTATGGGAGGTACACAAGTGAGCTGAGCCAATTTGCGAAAGAAGCGGCGAGAAGGCAGAAGGTTTTGGAACGGAAGCGTCGACGCGAAGATAAATTAAGAAAGCAAGAGCTCAGAGAACGTTATCGTAACAGATATGTCAAAGCAATTAGCAAAGGATTTTCATTTGTATGGCAAAATACTTTCGCTCGTTTAGGCGAGGATTGGGTATTTTTGGCCATACTTGGAATACTTATGGCTATCATTAGTTTTATAATGGACTGGGGCATCTCAGTTTGTAACAAAGGTATTTATTACTGTTCTGTGTTTGTGCCGGTATTCTTAACTGCTGCTAATTATATTTCTTATTTATGCAGCTAGAATATGGTTATTTATGGACCTTAACTATCATGTATCCATCCAGTATTTCGCGTGGATAGTTCTTCCTGTTTGCCTAGTCCTTTTTTCGGCCGGCTTAGTACATGTAATTGCTCCTCAAGCTATTGGTAATTTTGCCATCATTATCACATTCATTAGTAAAAACAACTGAAGATTCGAATTTCGATTACTAATTAAAATTGAATGACATGAGCAATTAGCTAATTTTGATGTTATTGACATAGGTTCCGGTATTCCTGAAATGAAAACTATACTTCGTGGAGTTATTTTAACGGAGTATTTGACATTTCGAACATTTTTTGCCAAGGTTGTGGGATTGACTGCTAGTTTAGGTTCTGGTATGCCGTTGGGAAAGGAGGTAAAACGCCGGTAAAACTCATCTGAGGGCTTGTGTATCTAAATTCGTAATTGGTTGTGATCTGAATTTTAGGGTCCGTTCGTTCATATTGCTTCGATTGTAGCTACTTTGTTAAGTAAGCTGCAGTCCTTCCAAGGAATTTATGAAAACGAATCGCGAAGCAATGAAATGTTGGCAGCAGCATGTGCAGTGGGTGTTGGATGTTGTTTCGCTGCTCCAGTAATGACCTAATTACAATTGAAGGACATAACAAATTCTATAATCATAAACTAACCTATATGCTTAACACGATTAGGTTGGAGGAGTCCTTTTTAGTATCGAAGTAACAGCCGTATATTTTGCTGTGCGTAATTACTGGAGAGGTTTCTTTGCTGCTGGAATTGGTGCTATGTTTTTTCGACTTTTAGCTGTCTGGTTCCAAGGACATGGTAAAAAGACAAAATCTAAGGTTTCATTGCCAACACCAATTGAATTTCAAAATGTTTAACAGAAACTATTAAGCCTGTATTCAAGACAAGCTTTGGAGCCGAGTTCCCTTATGACCCGTTGGAACTTGTTGTATTTGCCGTAATCGGGTATTGCATTTACACCATAAGCTTATTTTGTAACAACGTTGAACGTATGTTTAATTACTATTTATTTAATGAATTAAGTGTTGTTACTGGTCTCATGGGAGCTCTTTTCGTATGGATGCATAGGCAGTATGTTTTGTGGATGAGGGGAAATAAACGGCTGAACTCGTTTCTCCAGAAGAAGTAATTAGAAAACATTAGAAGTAATATTAGAATTGTCATTCAAGTTTTAAAGAATTGTAATGTTTTCAGCCGTTTTATATACCCTGCTATTATCTCATGGTTTATCGCTTCCGTACACTTTCCACTTGGATTTGGACAATTTATTGCTGGAGATCTAACTACTCACGACCAAGTAATTATGATTGCTCGCATAAAATTAATATTATTACCTTTACACGAAAACTATCATCCTCGTATAAGGTCTCAAACAATCGCTTAAAAAGTTATCTGTTGTTATAATCCTTTAAAAGCCGTTGCAGAAATTAATGAGACGAATATTGTGGGGCAAGTCAGCTTTGGTAGTTGCTCTACGGTATGGGTACTTCATAATTTCCTCCTTCAGCTAAATCATATAATAGGTTAGCATTTAGCTCTTAGCTAGTGTGTCCAGTTAATGTACTAGCGTTCTGATTTGCATATTTATGTGAACATCATATCGCGCTATTAGGTAAAATTAATCATGTCAGCCAGCAATTTGAGCTTGAGGTTCGTATTTTCGACATTATGCAAGAATCACCATTTTAAAGCGCTTTTGTAAGTCTGTGTTGCTTCTTATTGTCCTGTCATCTCTTTAATTTCATTTTTGCAAGTTAATGTTGATGATACATAAATAGTTTTCGGCCCTAAAATGATGTATATCTTTGAAGGTAGTGACACTTTTCTCAAACTTCTCGTGGACCAAAGACAACTTCACTGTTGCTGAAAAAAGTGTTATTCGCCATTGGGAAAACAATCACACTGGAATTTTCATCAATTTGTCGCTGTTTGTTGCAGTCACTGTAAGTATATTTTGCCCATGCTGATTCACCTACAAAAACAGGTTACTAATGTTTAACTGCTGAATGCAGTTCGTGCTATCCATTGTTGCATCAACTCTCCCTGTACCATCAGGAAATTTTGTTCCTGTGTTCAAGATGGGAGCGGCCGTAGGAAGAATGTTTGGTGAAGCCATGTACTTACTATTTCCATTAGGAATCCGATTTTCAGGAGATCAATGGCCCGTGATTCCAGGCAAGGCTTAAATTATAAATCAAATGAATGAATTTATGTATGTCGAATTAAAATTTCAAGATATTTAATATTACAAGTTTTTACTGTAGGAGGCTACGCTGTAGTAGGAGCAGCAGCATTTTCAGGGGCAGTGACAAGAACAATATCTATTGCAGTTATTGTATCAGAAATGACTGGACAGATAACTCACATAATACCTGTCATGATTTCAGTCCTTATATCGAATGCCGTGGCTGGAATGTTACAGCCATCGTTGTTCGACTCGATATCTATGATCAAGAAGCTGCCATATCTGCCAGATTTCATTCCATCCAGTTCAGGTACTTATAAAAACACTGGTAGTTTTTAATCATCATAGTTGTGTTTTAATTCCGCACAAAATCTTTTAATTTTAGCTGGAGCTTACAATGTGACCGTAAAGGACTTCATGGTCCGAAAAGTAATGTTTATTTATCATGGTATGACATATGCGGAATTGAAGACGACTCTGAAGGAAAATAGACCCCTTGATTCGTTTCCTTTGGTTGAAAATCCGGAATCTATGATACTCCTTGGCTCAATAAATCGCAAGCACCTCATCAAGGTGAGTGGAAAATGGTAAACTTTCAACCATATTCGATCAAATTCTGTATGTGGTTAATCAACAGGCTATTGAACGGCACATCGGTCGGGAACGGCGTATTCAAGCAGCTGCCAAATGGCATAGAGAAGCCGCAGCGAGAGCTCGAGAAGAATTAGAAAGACAGAGATTTGCTGAATTGCAAGCAGCCAGACGACCATCTCGATTTGAAGTCATTCCCGTACCGTCAATAATAACTTCTAGGGCTGATACTGCGTCAAATGAGTCGCTGAAGATTAGTCCACATCCAATCAGAGAAGCAGTGAGTTGTAAAAATAAACAAATAAATATCTTCAGTAGTTAGAATATTGGCCTTAAGTGAGAAATGTGTTTACAGAGCGGATCTGGGTCCCTCTTGAGCCCTACAATTGATGGTCGACCTATGAAGTCCATTTTGAAAAAGACGAATTCATTTTCCCTTCACAATTTTGGCCAGCTTCCTAGCCCTTTTTCGCCGTACATGACAGTCACTGGAGCAGAGAGTCGAGTGCGGTCTGCTTTCCATGCAATTTTTCAAAAATCTGCTACCCTGGCTGATGCATCACCTTCACAAGAAATCGAGCAAGAAAAGTGTGCCTCTACGAATGAAGTTGCTATTTCTCCTCCAATACCAGTAGTGACAACAGCTCCAGCAGTTAAAAAATCGGTTCAGTTGGTAAGAGTGTTCGTCATGCCGTCCATCGCAATCTCGTAATGGTCAATGAGACGCAATCGTGTATGAATTTGATTATGCAGCCTCGAGAACGAGTAATTGACATGTCTCCGGAAGAACAAAAAGCGTGGGAGGAAGAAGAGATGGACAAGCCCGTGGAATTTTCCAAATGTCCTATTGATGCGGCTCCGTTCCAACTTGTTGCAACAACTACTTTGCTCAAAGTGCATTCAATCTTCTCATTGCTTGGAATTACTCACGCATATGTAACAGCCACGGGCAAGCTGATTGGAGTCGTCGCCATGAAAGAGGTCAGGGTTTCAGTAATTGCAGTTTGTGCTGTGAATTGTATGAACTTATGTGCAATTTCTTTCGAATTTTTAGCTACGTTCTGCCATTGAGCAATGCAATGCAGGTAATTTCCGCCGTCCGTCAAGAGCAGTTCACCCCCCTAGTCCAGAGGACTTGGAAATACATAGTCCAATTGACCAGTTCGATGACAGTAAGGATGAATTAGCGTCACTAGATTCGGCATTAGACACAGAAGCAGAAACTACAGATGACGAAAGCCAACGACTTAATTAATTGTGGAACTAATCGAGAAACAACGACTCCGGTTGCCTTTTAATCTTATTTTAAGACATAAATATATTGTTGGTGCAGTGATCAAGAAAGACACAAGGCAATCGAGACAAAATCAACGACAACTATTTATTAACGACTGTTTTATATCCTTAGACTTAGACTAAATATATTTAAATAAATTATAGCTTATTTTGTTGAAATTGGTGATTGTTTCTTGAATTACATCTTGAATCGGATAAAATGGCTTACATCTGACCATCTTTTTTTCGACATCGCATGAATCGCATCACTTATGTTTGTGTGTAAGCTGCAGGTGATGGGCAAATCAGAAGCACGTGTGAAGTAGGAGAGGCGTGGATAGAGTAGACAATGTTTCCAGCAGAAGTGGCCAATCAGACGAATGTCTCATCCTGATGAAATCCCACCCGGCGCTTTCTTCGACTCAAACCTAACGTGATTTCCCATTCCCGTATATTGAAAGATTTAGTCTGCGATCTCGGTTTCATCATATAAATAATTCTGTGCTTCAGTATTAGTTGAGTTATACATTTGAGGTTAAAAACCGGTGAAAATACAGCGATGTCGTGGATATTTGGTGGAAGGAACCCGGCTCCGACAGCCTCAGATATCCTTGGTGTCGATATCGACAAGCAACTGGCTGCCGCCGGTGGAGGTGGCGGTGGACCTGGAGGGGGTGATGAGCCTCCCAAAAAGGATAATAAAGCCGGTGGGATCGAATCTAGTTACAGATTTGACTCATCTGCTTTAGAACGAGCGGCTCAAGCTGCTAAGGATTTGGAAAAATCCAGCCATGCCAAAGAAGTAAGCTTGTCATTTAGAACTTGAACTATAAGATGTAATTCAAAGTATATTTCAGCATTAATATCATTTGGATTGTCTGGTGTAGGCACTGGAGCTTGCTAAGCTGCAGGAGTCGACTAAACAGAAGGACTTCGAAGCCAGAATAGCAGAGTTCAATGCAGCAACAGAGCAATCGAAGATGGACGCGGTCCGCGTCGCTGCGGAAGAGCGGCGGAAGATCCTGCAAGAAGAATCTAAGTTAAATCAACACAAGGCACAGTACGAAGATGAACTTGCACGGCGGAGATATGCCGATCAACTGCAGCAACAGAAACAAGCTCAGGAAGAGACACTGCGTCGTCAAGAAGAGTCCGTCGCTCGACAGGAGCAGATTCGCCAGCAAAGCGTCCAGAAAGAATTGCAGATGAGGGAACAAGAGAGGAAAAGCCGCATTAAGGAGGAGGCTGAGATAAAAGCAAAGGTCGGTTGATCTGCAATCCACCATTTAACAATGCTTATTAGAGAACTCCCTGTACCACGGTTTGACTTCATTACGTATTTCAGGTGGAACGAGAGAATCGTGACATTTACTTGGAACAGATACGACTGAAAGCTCAGGAATCTCGGGTTACTACTTTGGAGTCTATCAAGTACGTAAGACAGAGTTTAATCCTTTCGGGCTACTAATCGGTATTATAGTAAATAACTAATTTGGTTTGAAATTCAAGGACTATCGGGTCAGTTGTGGGAACAGGACTACATTCCTTTGTCACTGATTGGGACCAGATGGTCAAAGCTGCAGGAGCTATGACGCTGTTGGCTTTAGGAGTTTATACAGCGAAGAATACGACGTATCTTGCAGCTCGGAGGGTGGAAGCTGTTTTAGGAAAGCCTTCGTTAGTTAGGGAAACGTCAAGATTTTCTCCTCTTGAGCTCTTCCAGCATCCTATTCAGATGATGAAGAGATTATTTAGAAAGCAAGAAGAAGCTCTCTCTGGGGTTGTTCTCCATCCGAAGTTAGAAGAGCGGCTCAGAGACATAGCTATCGCCACTAAAAATACTAAGGCTAACAAGGGTTCTCATCGTAATGTTATGTTTTATGGTCCTCCGGGAACTGGCAAAACCCTCTTTGCAAAGGTAATTGGTTTTAATCTCATTGCACACGGAGTACTGTATGCTGTGAACTGCATGTGTTATGTTGTATGTACAGAGATTAGCAGCGCATTCAGGGATGGATTACGCTTTGCTCAGTGGAGGAGATGTCGGTCCTTTGGGTAAAGATGGTGTTACTGCCATTCACAAAGTCTTCGACTGGGCTCAGGCTTCCAGGAAGGGTCTGGTGTTGTTCATGGATGAAGCAGATGCTTTTCTCCGGAAGCGAAGTGCTGAAAGAATGAGTGAAGATCTGCGTTCCGCCTTGAATGCTTTCCTATACAGAACCGGTGAACAGGTGAGAGGCTCTACCGTCAACATGACTTGATGATTTATGCTGCGTGTAAATTCATTAATAGCAGCCTAGTAATTTAGAGACTTTAATATCTTTAAATAAATTGATGTTTATTTGTAATCAATGCAGTCTAAGAAAATAATGGTGGTCGTGGCTTCCAATACCCCAGAACAATTGGATTTTGCCGTAAATGATCGTATAGATGAGATGATTCATTTCATTCTTCCTGGTAAAGAAGAAAGAGAACGGTTGGTGCGTCTCTACTTTGATCAGTTCATTTTGCAAGTGGCTGATAAACGGGGCTCTAGACTGAAACTTGGAGATTTCGACTATTCAACTGCTTGTAGTGAAGTTGCAGCAGTTTGTGATGGTATGAGCGGTCGAGAGATTGCTAAATTGGCTGCTGCGTGGCAGGTAATTAATTTTTTCAAAAAAGTTTTTAGTATTTCAATTTTAAGTCTTATTAGTGTTATTAACCATTTGATTGAAAAATGTTTCTACTCACAGGCAACAGCTTTTGCATCTGAAGATGGTGTCTTGACAAAGGAAATGCTCTTGGACAGAACTAAGGATGCAGCTACTCAGCACCGTCAGAAAACCGAATGGTTAGCTGACTCAGAACGAAGCAAAACCTTCGCGGTTTGATGACATGTTCGTACAAAGTAGTGACTGAGTTAATTTACTCCAGTAATAGTCAATTTCCATATATCTACACATTGCCAGATGAGAAGCATTTATAACGAGTTAAAACAAAATTCTACTTGTAAATATCTAGTTATAAATATGAACAACAACCTCGAATAAATAAGTGCATAGTCATTACATTCTGACTTTCATTGAATGAAGCAAGCCACAAATTATCTTTTGACTGTCTTGGATATAGTAAGAGTAAGGCTTCAATCAACTTTGAACTAAATATGTTTTCCAAGGTGCTGGTTTAAGATTTAGTATTGTATATATATTGATGCACTGAATTAGACCTTGTATTCAATTTGCTGCACACACCCATCTTAAGTAACTTATGCAGGCATCGTTTTCATGGATCAAAAATAGTGTGATAAAATTTAGTTTAAACAAAATGATGAATTACTACCACATGAAACTATCAAGCCTAAGTATATTTAGCTCTGTATCTCCGGGTGAAAATTCGTTCATCGGCAATGCAGCTTAGGCTATAGGGACCAATCCAACCTATTTTTGAACATTATCATGTAGATGCAAGGGAGAAACCTATGCAATCTTTTTTGGTTATGGCTAAGACTCAATTCTGGAGTACGTTCTACGTAGACGGAGGTAATACAACCTAAAGCCAAGAGATCGACAGGACTCAGAAACTCATCATCGTAAACTTTATGTACGATGGGGTGCTGTGAGAGTGATAGGAACAAAATAGCCTATTTTATACTTCTACTAAAGACAACCTCACTTTCTACCTGTGGTTGTTTTACCCGAACTGCCATAGACCGACGATCAAACCAGCAGGCCTTGTTCATAATATTTAGTAGTCTAAAGCCAAAAACCTGTGGTTCGGTTCACTATCCATTCTACATGTCTGAATTACACATGTGAGACTCACATACAAGACATCTCAGACAGAAGCAACAATTAAGAAGCCTCTTCGTTCCTAACCTACTAAACTCTGACTGCAGGCAACCAAGTAGATTTCCCACACGTACAGCCGTACAACCGAAGCAACCCTTCGCCTCCCTTTTGAACTGCATCACATACGGTTAGCAATTAAACGATCCCTGAATGTCTCTGAGCCGAAATTCCGTGAGTTTTATCCCTCTCGAATGGTGAAGGTGACGAAGATCACGACTTACGAAGAATGTTCATTTCTAAAATAGCTTTTCTCGTATCTCTCTGTATCCAACAAGGGCGAAGGGGTAAATGGGAGAAAGTTGGTCGAAGGAACAGAAGATTTCTCGGGGCTTTTTCCCATTCCAGTGGTCGCCTTAAGTATATGAGGCAACTGCATGAACACCGAACATGCCAGTTGGCTATTAAACTTCATCTGTGCGTGTGCTCAAAATTTTTCATTCCCTTGGTTCTCATATTAGCTAACCACCCCGTCAGGCAAATGCTCAAGTCTAAATATCCAAAGAGCATCTCTCACATGGACGAGTACGTCTTCAGAATTGTTTGACCGACCAAGAAACTCCGTCTCGTATTCAATGCAAAAGCAGTTCTCATCGGTGAAACAAGGAACAGTCTGAGAGTGTGCCATTTGGTGAGGCATTTGTGGTCAGAGGAAGACGTGAGTGGATACATTTCACTCTCTAACAACTTCTGCAAGCAAATATCTTCGCAGACTAGTGACTCAGCCTCAACTTGGCCATCCGGTCTGGGGACTGGTCAAGCGATAAACCTCACGTAAGACAAGAAACTCTTTCCATCACATTCCTTTTCTGTTATCACCAAACTCACAAAAACAAATAGTAACTTATGAATTTTCCTCTGTATTCCTAGTTTCAGTAGTTGTTCTAAATGCAGCAGCTTGTGCATGCTAAAATATTATCCTTGCTGCTTCCGTGAGTTCTCACTTTTCCGTCCGTAAATTATTTTGTGCCAATCATCATATAATTTGTAAACTTTTCCACGCAAGGCAGTCATAATAAAATAATGAATTTGTTTGTGAATCGTCAGTTCTCAGTGGTGTGTTGCAGAAGTTTTAGAATCTTGTTAGTTTGTTCTGATCACCTTAAAAAATGATCTACGAGTGCCCAAAAGCGTGAAGAGTGAAAGTAAAGTGAGAGAAAGCAGACTTTGGGTTAATGTGAGACACAGAGTACAATTCAAGTGCTTTCAAGTATATATCGACACCCTCAATCATACTTCTGTCTCTTAAGATGACATAGGACAAGAGTTAAGTAAGTGGCATCTCAATCGCACTCAATTATGTCGATGAGTGTCGTGTAAGTCAACAACTGCACGGGAAGTCAGAGTTCATCTTGACTTGTCCCAGATCAAAAGGTTTCCTATTAAGTGATTGCATGTCCCGCAGTCTCATCATTCTACAATTCTACCTGAACTTGAGCATAGACTCTCTCCACTGTTGATTGTCACAAGACTGTTGTGCCACGGGAATTGGATGATTTTGGTTGGAAGTAATTATGTGTTTGAGTACACGTCAATTATTCTCTGTTGACTCTCCCCACCTAAATATACTGACATCCGCCCATTTTCATTAATATTAGAGAATGCAAATAGGAAATTATGATGTGAATGTATGAAGCACAGAAGTCAGGCAAATTAAATGATGAGAGATGATTAGCAGGAAAAGTAAGGCTTCTTTCTCCTCGGTGTTGTTAAGTTGTGATAGGCTTTCTCTGTGGGGAGAGAGTCTTTTATTCATAAGCAACAGACACATCACATTATGCTCTCTCGTGTACATTGTGATGTAGATGTTTATTCTCAACTAATCTTTACGTCTCAACCAGACACATGTGTAATCAAAATATGATTTCGTTGAGAGGACGGGATGAGGAAAGGATTTACACTTTCACCTTGCGATGTCAACAGTACTTGTTAATGTGAATAAAAAAAGACATGCGGAATAGAGAAGGCCACTCAGAAAATCGGTAGGGACGGTTGAAAAGGGAAGAGAAAGCTAATAATCCGTCCATTTCAGGGAACTTGTAAAATGTTCGAAAAATTCAGCCTCACACAGTGTATATGATTACTTTCGTTTGGCACTCAGTTGTTTTCTATTCCCGACACGATGTACTTCGTGAACATAAAAGCAAAATGTCATTCTTTATCTTGTGTTGTTTATGACACACAGAATCCAGACTGATTGAAATGGGAATAAAATAAAATATCTCAGACGTGTGACGAGCTTAAGTGATTTTTGAGCTTTGGTTGAGAAAAAGACACAGGCCACATCAAAGGCTAAGGGAAGATGAAGAGGTGACGGACGAAAGTCCAAAGAGAAAGAAAGAATGTGATACAATTTTACGTCTTTTAATACAACCCATTCTACCTTGTGTAAGTCAGACAAATGAGAATGTCAGTCATTACTCGGCCAGTAATCTAGGCCATTGCCGATACATTCCTTACAATAGCATACAATAAGAATCACCCAGTGGAATATGTTTCTCTACAACAAAAGATTCATTCGAACAAATTATCTCTCCCCTTTTTGATACGACCTGAGGGATGACGCTAATTGGGTAGCTCATTTGTTGCGTCCTAGGCTTTAAAAAGACAGCCTAAAAGCACACAGTAACATTTTGCTACTTCCGTATATTTATCCGATCCACCATCCTATGCATTCATAATTTAAGTCTTTACAATTCCTAGCAGGAAGAAGCTACGAACACTTCAAGAGAATGTGTGTGAGCGTCTACTTTTACCAACCTTACTTTCCCTCTACACAAGAATGAAATTACAAAACTTTTACTTGCTCTTTGTTGCATTAGGAATTAGATTGGGGATATACAGGCAAACTGCAAACGTGTAATTGTAGTTTACGATACTTAAGCATGGATTTAGTTTGCGAGTACTGCGAGTAGTAACTTAAATAGCAAAAAGAGTACAGACACCGAGTGTCAAGATTAATTACTCCCAAGTTTTTTGTAAGCTGTATCCACGAAAAAAACTAATTCGTTCCGGTTGAAAGTTATTTTCATTAGGAAACTGAGTGAAGAGATTCTTCAACTCTGAGTTCATTTGGTTAATCGGTTCATCCGGAATCAAACTTGGTAGAAAGAAGTAGTATACACAACTCTCGTAATTGAAAAGTTCAGGTGTGTTTTTAACTCATTACCCCTGACGTCGTCTTCGCTGAAGAATTAGCAGTTAGAAGTGGCTGGAGGTCTGTCTACCTTCCCCTTTGCATTTTAATACGAAGTTATTTTTCCTCGTTTGTATGCAAAGTACACCTTCACAGAGTGTTTGGCAAAACAGGAGAGTCATATAATAAGACAGAGAAGGTGTTCATCCTCCAGAATCAAAAGATTTTCTCCGAAGCTTACACAGCAGTAGATGCTCACCAGGTCTTCAGCCTGTTGCTTTGATCTCTGGGTTAATCAAGAGTCCTTCTTCCTTCCTTTGAACATCTCATCCCATGCATGTGTATTTTCCTTTGCTTTCCGGCAGTCGTCTGTCTACGTCCGGGATACAGGTGTAAAAAAGGACGAAGGAGTATGAAAGTCTGAAGGAGCAAAGTTCGGAGGTTTATATTACCGTTTCAAATAACTGATTCCCGTATATTAGGCTGCTAAATGTTATGCATAATATAACTCCTACTATCATGACTAATTTACTAATCCTAAATGCAAAAGTTGGATAGAAAGCCTTTTTAAGTATTTACTAAGTACTTATGTGTAGTGCGTCCTCGTTTCATGTGGGTTTGAAGCGTTCAGTTTAAGGAATAACGTACAGAACTGGGAGCATACTTGAACCATACCTCCAAGCGGACTTAATCACTTTCAGTTTCACAATATTGGAAATGAAAGTTGAAACTCACGTGTATACTTTCCAACTTTTCAATCACGTTCAATCCCTTTACCCCTTGCCGAAAAATCAACCGAAATAGAAGGTTTGTCTATTTTTGTTGTGGTAAAGTGCAGCCAAACTCCACAAGGCAATGAAATTCAATACGTCTACTTTATGAAAAAGCCTTCCATCAATAATATTTAATACCTTCATCACGCAACAGTAGGCAGAGGTGGACGTCCAAAAACAACAGGCAGAAATTCCTCCGGGGAGCGATTTCCTCTTCATTAGATCTCTCGTAGATCTTGAGAGGCGAATAAGAGACATGGTCAACTGAGACTGCCAATGGTGCTCTGTACTGCAATTCCCCCTCGAAAATTTTAGACGTCTTATCTTATGCTTCCCGTTTTCTACTACATATATGTCTATATATAGCCTATAACTGCTAAAAGAAAAAATGATTTATAATGCCACAAAAAATCCTTTATTGAAAGCAGAAAACAATAATCTTATCCCTTCTTTATCCATGTACAGCATGAATGATTCATGAGACTCAATCAAAACAATCGCATTTTCGACTGACAATGTGGGACGTAGGATCTTTGATCTTATCCTACGTCGGAAGATGAGGTTCTACCGTCCCTCAGCTAAGCTTAGCCGACCGGCTTATTTCGGAAGCATAAAGATTCTAAAAATACATCTCGTTTCTGCGATTTCAAATCCGCTAGAAACTGCCATAGAAAGAGAAATTTTGGATGAAGGAAAATACATAATATTCTATCTTCCTTCCCCCTCCACCTTAATGATGACTTTAACATCATGATTCTCATGGTGTGTAGAAAATAGGTTGGCTTATCACGTGAAAGCTGATCATAAAAACTCTCCTACTGAGCTCTCCAAGTGCATTTAAATCAATATCCACAGTGTATCTCGAACGCTGTAGCTTTACGATGTCTTGAGTGTGTGCTACAGAAATCGAAAACAACGGTCATAAACTGCAAAATAAAATGCTCTTGTTGACATTTGCTACAACATAGTAACACTTTAGCAAACTTTTCTAGTGTCGGATTGAGTAGTCTGCACGAATGTTAAAATGGATTCGAATTACGTGAAAGAATATAGCTCACATTTTAGTATTTTACATACCTACTGTTATTCGTTGTACCATATGAGAAGTATTGACAAGGTTATAATAGCTATCACACAGCAAGATTGGGAGTTTGATCAACTCAAGATGCGAACATTACTACGCTTCTAAACTTCTAACACCTTTTATAATTATTATTGTAAGTGTACATGAAGAAGAAATTCAATTTAGAATTCGGATGATTGGAGCGAAAGACTATGAGCACTAAAAATACTTTTATGACTCTCACCAGTTCAATAACATGTAGTAAAAGTTTTAAAACTCTCTGTCTCGATTTAAAGTATTCTCAAACTCTTTTATTTTAGTAGAGTGTGTACATTTTTTCAAGACAGAATTTAACTCGTGTATGTGTATAACACGAAGGATCAACAGTCAACTCCAGCCACTAAAACTTGTAGAACAAAATTCTGTAGATATGACCAGTAACTCATACTCAAACCTCAGTGAGATAGTTTTGATTTAACTTTTCGACTGAAGAAAAGAGACTCACACTTGACAATTCCAAGGATCATCTTGTGGAAAGTCAGTTTGAGTGAGAATCTGAGTAAAAGTTGGCTTAAGTCTTTCTTGACTTGTTCAAGTCAGCCTGAAAGTTCATCAATGCAGGAGGATGGATGAAAGTGTCCGTGAATGTGCAAAAAGAAAGGCCCAGTGGCATCTTTAATGCTAGCGTTAGCTTAGACAGTAGGTCTTTCTCCAATGTTGACCTGTGTCCCTGTGATTTAAAAAAAAATGTTTTTATGCCTCCGGTAGATAGTACGCGATGAGTACATGCGAATTGTGCCAAAAATTATGCGATTT
>JAQGBV010000356.1:0-30757 GCA_034698685.1 Isotomurus pseudopalustris
AGATGCTTCAGGAGCAGAAGGAGCTTCTGGAGGAGCACTTGCTGCTGGTGGAGCGGCGGCAGCTGGTGCTGGAGCATCAGTTGCAGCTGGTGCTGGAGCATCAGTTGCAGCTGGTGCTTCTTCCTTTACTTCGTCTTTGGGTGGATCTGTGTTTTAAAAGTTTTAATCATGATTCATGCGTGTAAGTTCTTCGTTCTAAAACTAAACTCATCCTAAAACATACCGTCAAGATTTAGATCTAATCCAGTAAGATCCAAGGTGGAGAAGTTAATATCAGGATTAATGGATTGTTTAGAAACATCTTGATCGACATCTTTCTCCTCAACCTCCCTGTATTCTTCGAAAGCATTGACACCTCTCTCCTTGATTTCCTGTTTTTAAAAGTATCTATTAGTTTACGCCTAAAAAGAATAGTTTCATTTGCTAGTACATCTCTCAGAGACTCGAAGAAGGTGCGTTCTCCCTTCAGTGCTTCGTTGGTTGCCACATGATGACGAATCTTGATACGATGAGCATCGAACTTATCCATTTGAGTGATATCTGGAAACCCTGCAGCAGTGACTTTGGCATTTTCTTCTTCTCGGATTCTCTTCATGTCAGTTTCCTTCTTGTCCGCGTCCCTCTTTCTCAACCTGTTCTCCCTGTGTCGCACTTCAATGAACTTCTCTCTGCGGACTTCACGCTCTAACATTGCTGCAAAAGCTGGTCTAAAATTGACAACAAAGCGGAAGTGATTTTAATATCTTATGCGAAAGATAATTCAAAAAGCTCACGATATTACTTATCGCTCTTAGCCGATTCTCCCATCGACTGCGTGTGTTGTACAAGGATAACATCTCCACGAAGTGTTCCTGCGGCGATGTATTTCCCACCATCAGCAGCACACACTGCCGTTAACGCTTTTCGGCGAGTTACCTACACACGAATTCTGTGCATCACATTCTTGTCCGTCGAGTAATTATTCATAGAAATTAAATACTTCGAATTCCATAACAGGTGTTATTCCCTTTCGAAGTAAGTCAAACCATTCCAGACATCCATCAGCTCTGCACGCTACAAAACTGCAGGGTCGAGTTGGTAGCCAATTCGCGTCGTAATACTTGGATCGCTGTTGCAAACATAATTATACTGTTGCATTGCAATTTCATTAAGTTGGACAACGTGAGGAAACTAAGTTTTACCGAAACTGGACTCCACATTATTTGGGATTCTCGACAGTCCTCAGCGAAAAGTTTTATCTGATAATCTCCAACAGTTATGAAGTTCTTGATGAACATGGGATTTCGGCGCATCACTCGAACTGGACCTCCATGAGCTTTGTACAAGTGAAGAAGTCTTTCTTGTGGAGACTTTCCTTTCTTCATGAAAATCATCACATTTCCTAAGACAAGTCGACAGTTAAAGAGACAATAATTGAAGGTTTGCGATATCTAACATATCCTCAAACCTCGTTCTGTTCCTGTCAGGAATTTTGTGGGCAGCGTAAGTTCATATTCTAAACAAGTAGCGCCTTGAGCTTTCTCTGGTCTGCATAAACCTTTTTCAGGGTCACACCACGTGGAGTCCAAGACCTCGGTGATCTTCCTTTCATCCCACCAAATGACCTTTCAAAGATGAAAGCAGATCACTTAGATTTCTACAGAATTCGAACTAGAAAGAATTATTTTTTAGTTTATTACTTGTCCGTCCAATCCACAAGACATAAACTCTGTTCCAGACTTGCTGTTAATCCACACGGCAGAAGTGCAAACATCTTGATGACTTATCTCAAATGGCGAAACATTTTGCGGTTCTGCCCCGACTCTATTGTCCCAGGTGGCAACCTAAGATAGCACATTTTTACCAAATTCGAAATTTTGATTTCCAAATAGCGTTTCATGTTTCTGTCGTACTTGTCCGGTGAATAAGGATCCGCAAATGCTGTGTAGGTCTTTCGGATGGTAACGAATGTCGGTAATGATACTGTCAGCCTTAATCATCGCCTCAGGCCTGGAGGGGATCTCGACTTCCCAGAAAAAAGCTCTTCCTGCTTGAAATCTCAAAGATGGGTCGAATTCAAACGGACAGTGAGCAACAGCCATCCGCCCAACATTGTCTGGAGCAAATACTATCCGACTAACTCGACATGGTCGCGGAGTTTGACGAGGGAATTTATACGCTATTCTAGCGTGAGGAACCATGTCCTTTCCATCAAAGATATTCTTACAGACTTTATACCGTTTTCGGTAAAAGTTCATCGTATTGTTGTACTTGATAAGCTCTGTCATTTCCTGAAAACAAATGCAGTTGCTTTAGTATTAATAACTTGTTGTGAATACATTTCCATTATATTTTACGTCTTCCAGCGATGTAAATGCATCCTGGAAAGAATCTTCCATCTCCAGTTTTTTAAGATGTTTCTCAACTTGCTCCGGATCTGCATTATTGACATACTTCGGCCAACCTCCTTCGAAGTGATTTACAGAAAAATCTTTGAACTCCGTCCGAGTTGTGTTCATCTGTAACGGTTATGGTATCAAGTTAAAGTTAATAAACCGTACAGCATAATTTTAATTTACACATATCTCTGTTATAATACCGGAGATAAAACAAAGTCTGAAGCAGCCTGGACTTCCTTATCCAACTTGGTTTTGCGGAGAACAATATTCCGGTATTTCTTCAAGGGCTTCACGTTTGCGTGAATCCGATGATGATCCTCCAGGCATTGTGGTTGTCGTCCAAAGTCCTGTCTCCATTTCAAGTACGAGAACTTCAACTTGCTTTCAATGTCGTCGGCTGGAGGTGGTGCAGGAACATCTGGAAGTGGGACTGGTTCTTCGTCTGGCATAGCTGTTCAGTAGCCCACTCGCTCTCTAGTAAATATCTCCTCCACCTTACAAAAGAATTCAACAATCAAAGCCAGAAAGCCACCGAGATAATTGGCTGTTAATTTTCAGGTACATGAAAGGTCCGTACAATTTCTTGCCCTCGGATCTCGAGTCTATGCGTTTTTGGAGCCTCCTTGCAATTTCCATGCTAACCTTCAGGGCTTCCAAGATCTCTGACAATGCCCAGGAAATAAGACATAGCGGAAATCACATGCATCTCTGGATAAAACAAAATTAAGTCCCGCTTGATTTATTTCTGCATACCTTTCTCATATTAAATTATCGATACAACAAGCCGTAAGCATACAAAGGTCTCAAGCTGAAAGGCGAGTACCAACACCTGTACTACTTATACGCATGGACTTCATATTATACCCGTATCATTAGCAACTATTGATCTATTAAACCGTTGTTTGTAGTACACGCGGACGGAACTTCTTGAGACAGAGCACCGAGGCTGTTCTTTAACAGTTCGGGTATAAATCGACTGCCATTATTCGGATTAGATTTTAAAGATGGCTAAAGGTTCGAAAAAGAAAAAGAACAAGGAGCAGCAAGCGACAGACGCTGCTGCGTCTCTACTAGCTGAGTTGGAGAAATCAGTCGGCATCGGAGATGACGAGGAGGAAGAAGCAAGTGAGAATGAAGAGATGGAGGGAGGAGATTCTGGAACAGATTCCAAGAAGGGGAAGAAAGGCAAGAAGGGGAAAGGTGGGAGCAAAGGTAGCAAGCGAAAGGGAAAAGGTAAAAAGGGAAAGAAAGGGAAGAAGAAGAAAGGAAAAGGAGCTGAAGCAGAGGAAACAGATACGAAACCAAAATACACTCAAAAAGACATTGACGATTATTTGAAAAAGAAAGAAAAAGAAAAGAAGAAGAGAAAGGAGAAAAAACTCGTACGTGCTTGTGTCTATTTGTAAATTAATAAATTATTAACATTAAACTTGTTAATAATAAATTGCAGGTAGATAAAATGCAGGAAATGATTTCTATTGTTCGTCCTGAAGACGAACGGTGGACAGTAAGGAAGCTTGCTCCCTTGTACGAATTCCTGAGAAATCCAGTAGTTCAGGTCGTAACAGTTTTCTTGAAAAAGCCAGAGTCGGGGGAGAAAGATTTATTTTGGAAAGACTACGAAGTCGATGATGATACGAGATTGGCTTCTTCAACTGGTGACCTGGAGTTGTTGGGACAGGTGGGAGTTTCCGTTGAAGAACAGAAGGAGGAAGAGGAGGAGGTGGAGGAAGACGCAGAAATGGAGGAAGAAGATGATGAGGAAGAGGAGGATGAAGAAGAAATGGACGGAGATGGTGAAGAAGAAGAAGGGGACGAAGAGGAAGAAGAAGAGACCCAAGGTGCAGCCAAAGTAGCCAAGAAAAGTCTAAAGCCTACGAGGAGTCTGTTGATTAGGAAGATGATGGCCCATGAACAGAATGAATTTAGAAATAGCGAACTCATTGTCGTAAATGATGTCATTCCAAACAAAGCTTCGGATATATTCTTCTTTGTCAAGCTGAAGCAGACAATCGTAGACAAGGATAACTTTTTCCAGGATGTTTTGTTTGGAAATCTTCCTGGGGGATATTTGTCTTCATTGCATTCGTTGCTTTCTTATGTCTACTCTCCGATGTTTTATCAGCCGAATGTTCTTCCAGAGAGTAATATTATACTATTGAGATTTTTTATCCATGATAATTATTTTTATTGAGTTATGTACTAATTCCTCCCGGTATGTTAATTCACAGGCATTAAGAATGAGTTTTACGCGAGTATCGACAGTGTGATGAGTTCACTAACAGAGACATACAATCGACTGCAATGCCAAACTGTTCTGTATGTGCCTAAGGAAGCCACGGCCCAGCCAATCGACGTTGCTTCAAGAGATAAGGAACTGTGTGCTCGTCTTGAAGCAGCGATGGTTCATTGGATAAGACAGATTAAGGAGGTCGTGATGAATCAGAGCATGACAGATCACAATTTCTGGGCAGGACCACTTGACGAAATCGCATTTTGGAAAAGCCGAAGTTTGTATAAAAAATGCAAAAGCTAACTTTTCATTATGCGATTCTGTGGTAAATCTTTTGTGTCTTTTTGACTACAGGGGATGACTTGGCTGGACTTGCTGCTCAAATTAAAAGTCAAGAGGTGCGTACAGTGAAGCAAATCATGGCGATTATCAAGTCACCGTTCGTTACAAACTTTGAAATCGTTTCTTCAGAAATTCTGGGAGCGTCGGAAGAAGCTATAAGCAATCTACAGTACTTAGAAGTAATTGTTGAACCGTGTACAATTCTACACGAGTCCAAAGTAAAAGACATTCCTGAGCAGCTACCTCGTCTTTTGGAGCTCGTGCGAGAAATTTGGTTGACTTCACGCTTCTATAACACGCTAGAGCGGCTGAATGGACTGTTAAGAAAAGTTAGCAACGAAATAATTGGTCACTGCGTCCAGGAGATCAACGTTGACAGAGTTTTTAGTGGGCACATAGACTCTTCTGAAGCTGCTATCAATGAATGCATTAACTGCTGCAAGCAATGGAAAGACGCTTACTTCGCTGCAGAAAGATATCATCACCAGAACTCCCCCTACTTGTCATGGCTGTTGGAATATGACCACATCCTTTCTCATGTTGATGCTTTCATTCATCGACTGCAAGATTTGTTGGAAATCTGCACGTGCCAGCGTCTTTATGCTAGAAGAGTCGAGGGGAACCAGTTACCTCTGCCAACGTATCCGGGACCAAAAGGTCCACAAATGACAAGGGTTATGCAAGAAGTAGAGAAGAAGCTGGACAAGAACTTGAAGCAGATTTATCAGTGCAGGCACCTGATTTTGGACGTGAAGAACATAAAGTGGCACGACCACATGGTCTCTTTCAAGTCATCGATTAGAGATATCGAAATGATGATTCAAAACGTCCTGTTCCAAGCATTCGACGCCTGTGTTACTCTTGCAGATGGAATAGAGATTCTTGAAACATTCTACGCTTTCTATAACAGAGACATTATAACTAGAGCTTATGACAAACTTATAGTCAAACTCTACAAGCTATTTGAAGACGAAACCAATAGAGTTCGAAGTCTGTTCATAAACTACATCGTTCCAACTCCTCCCTCTCATCCACAACTAGCAGAGCGTGGTGCATGGTCTGTCTACCTGGAGAGGTGGCTCAACAAAGAGCTGAGCCTTTTGGAAGCTGCACCTTGGCTTCCAGAATGTGGATATGGAGATGACAAAAAAGAGCAAGCTGTTGTTCTCTCGAAAACTTTGTCGGACTTCGTTGAAAAATTGTTCCGAGAATGGGTGAAAGCTTTGGGAAATAAAGACCTCGAGCCTCGACTGGATATCCCTCTCATGGCTAGAAGCACTGTCAAGTTCGGAATGATAGAAGTAAACTTCGACACGATGCTTGCAAGGCTCATGATTGAAGCGGATATATGGTCCAGATTAGGATTTGAGATCCCAGAAGTTCTACTTGGAGTTTACTGGCAACGAGACCGGCTGTATAAGATGCGAGAAACGGTGCTATTGGTAGTGCAAGACTACAATGATATTGTATCTGGACTGACAGCAGAAGAACGAAACCTGTTCAAGGAGCGAATTAAACTAATCAATCGAAAAGTATATCCTGGAATTACGAAGTTAACTTGGGCTTCCGATGTGTCTGATTCTTACGTAAATGACTGCCGTCTTGGAGCCGGCAAAGTACAAGCATTCATTAATGATTATAAAGCAGCTAATTTGAAGATTGCGAAGATAGCCAACACAATGAGTAATCTGCTACTGGTCAAGGTAGACCAGAAGCGATCCTACGAAAGAAGTGAATTCAACGATTTCCAGCATAAACATAGGAGCAAAGCTGTTTTGAAAATAGCCAAATTATACAGGAAGATAACTGTTGTGTTGCGTTCAGTCTTTGAAATGTTCAAAGAAGATGGACCAGAAGTAAAGGTTCAGTGGTTAAAGTACTTGAAGAAAATTGATGGAATTGTTGAAGAAGCCATTTGCCTGAATGTTAGACGCTCGTTGGAACTTTTGCATCGTGTGGTTCACGGAGATGTTCGAGGTCCTCCTGTCCCCATTCTGAAGCTGGATGTGGTTTTGGACTCGAAGAACAAACTTGGATTCAGCCCACCTCTGCCCGTCATGGAGGACATGATTCTTGGAATTTATCGAAGAATATGTATTTCACTGCAGCCTTTCCCCAGAGTTATTCAGTTTCTCAGTGATCCAGAAATCGTTGTGGATTCATTCAGTAGAGCCATAGCCAAAGACAAGGTAGCTCGAAGTATTCAAGGTCGAGTTTCCGACGGAGTAAGGAATTGTGTGGCTGAAATACACAAATATCTCCAGACATGGGAACCTTATAAAGATGTGTGGGAGATTGATAAAGACGAATTCATGATAAGATATGAGAAACAGAATCCAAGCCCTCAGTCATATGAAACCGACATTGCTAGATATTTTGAAGTCAATGATGCTGTTCAAGGCTGTGAAAGTGTAGTGACCATCGTGTTCGGTATTTTGGACTGCCTTCCCCTCAAACAAACTATCGCAGAACATTGTCGACAATGGCAAGAGAGGTTACAAGCTAGTTTGAAGTTGAAGCTAGAAGCATTAGCAGTAGCAGCAGCAGCTGAAGCAGCTCAATCTGCACCAGGTATGGCTGCTGCTAATGTGGGGATGAATGCTGAGCCTCCAGAAGCGCCTGAAGAAAGCAAACGACGTTCATTAAAGAAGACCAAGTCTGACAAGAAACACAAGTGAACATATTAAATTATATTCTTCCATTAATACCAGAGATTATGTAAACAATAAAACCCTGTGATATTGGATTATTCAAAAGATAAACCTTGGGTCACAAAATATCACATCAAGTTGCCATAACTTATCTATAAAGTAATCGAACATGTTTTTATGAAGCGATATATGTGATTGTTGTTTGGGTTTGGACTATTGAAGTGCAGACGAGGACTTCTGCTTGTTCTTGTACTTGTAACGTTGTAACTGAAATTTAACCCTGCAAAATGGCGACCTCTCCATCAACAAGGTCGGACGCCACTGTTATGACTGTCGGGTCTAGTATTGCAACAGATGTTGGACACGCCTTGGATATGATTGGACTTATGGAATCTGCAACAGAGTTGAGGAAGAAAGTGTCCATGACCTACGCCACGGATGCTCATGGTCAACCTGTCGGGCTTCCTTTAGACCTGTTCATGTTTTCACAAGCAATTCACACCCCTGCTCCGCCGAAGAATGTCGCAGATCCTGCTAGAGACTTTAGCTACAAAAATCAACAGCCGGATACGAAGCAATTTCCATACTTTGAATACGGAAAGATGCTCGGACACATTCCATTAAGCAATGAATTTCACATGGAATCAAATCGGGAACGCTCTGGACCGTTAGACGATGGATTAGAAGATGAAGATTTAACAGCAGCAGACGGAATAATCCGGAAGAAAAAGATTCAAGTCATCAAACGAAGATCCATAATATATGATAGCATTAGAACCATAAAAGGGGAGTTCATCTTCCCATATCGTACGTATCGCCCAAAAGTTCAAGTAGCGTATACTGTTCCTGCTGGACAGCTTCCCCAAGGAGTCGTAGTCGAGAGACTTCATAGACATTTCAAAAAGGTCGATATCAATCTAGTCCTTCAAACATGTGGCGTGGAGCAGTCCGATCTCATTCCACCTCCCAATTACTGTGAAACCAATGAACGCTTTTACCAAGAAATGGTCTTCAGAAGTCGAGTTCGGGTTAACGGGATATTCAAGAAAGAGTTTATCATTCACGGGGACAATGCGTTACAACAACATGAAGAGCATCATCGAAGACTCCATGCTCCTAAGGACGAATCAGTGTCATCACGTTCAACTTCAGACTCCTATGATTCTTCAGAATCGACTCCTGATGAGTTTGAGGAAGAACAGGAAATGGAAGAAGAAGAAGGATCTACACAAGAGGATTCGAGTACAAATCAAGACGAAACCACCCCCATTACTCAGTCTCAAAAGCATCCCACAAATAACCAGCCCCGCCCAAGTGATGATGCGACAACTCATCCATTTATTCGTTCAAAGCCCCCATTCAACCCCATGTTACCATTGCACTTCTTTGATAACACTGAATATGATACAAGAATGCCAGAAGATTGGCTTTCACTAGGCTGGGATACTAAGGAAAGACGATTTTATCCATTGCCAGGAAAAGCTTTCCTACCTTTACCTGGATCGACTGTGCGAAAAACCGCACCTGCTTTGTCCGAGACGATTATTGACCATCTACTTTCCTCCAGTATGAGATTGCAGAAATTGCTTAAGTGGCTTTTGAAAGAGCGATATGGCAGAACAATTAAGCTCCTGGGAATCACACCCGAACAACTGGAACACGAACCAACAGACAGTGAGATGCAACTCTTAGCTCGCTTGGGATGCACTGTTCCGTCGTTATTCACAGATTCTTCGGATGATCTTTTGACACGAGGAAGACAACTTCTGGACAAAAAAGCTGTAGTGCGCATGGAGAAGGATGACTCCAATCAATCCTTGGATAATGATTCTTTAATGGAGCTACATGGGGAGGGGGGTCAACAAGCTATTGATCGTCATAGACCAGCAACTATTGATATTGACGGGAAAGCAATGCCGCTGTATAATGTGATATCGAAAAAAAGACCAGACAAATGTCCTGGAGATGACTCAGACGATTCGGAATTCGAAGATGACGACTCTGAAGATGAGGATGCACCTAAGAAGGGAGATGAACAGGCGTACGTTGTGCTTAAAGTTTTGATAGCAATCTTTTCGTGTTTTAATTCTTTCGTGTGGTCAACCTAGAAATGCTGAAGCAGAAAAGGCAGCGGCTGCAGCAGCAGCCAAAAAAGCACAAGGAGACAAGTCCGGTGAGCAGGCAGGACAGACTGCTAGTGGAGATTTGGCTGAGGATGAAGAAACTGGGCAAGAAGATTCGAGTAAGGATTCGGATGACGAAGAGTACTATCCTGCTTTTCCTCTGAGAAGTTACGTTCTTGGAGAAAGTCTGGCCACAAGACCTGGGAGCTTAGACGTAGACCCACTTGTCGATGGACATGAAAAATATGTCTACGAATATCACAAGATGAAGAAAGTGCACGTATACGAATGGAAGTGGGTCGATGTGGCTGTGTTTGACTTTAACGTGGCAACGCAACGATATTATGTGCGGTCCATACACCCTCCAATTGTTCATGCGTGGATTGACAAGATTTATCTTTGCTTCGATGGAGAAGACCCTGACAGACATGGACATAGAATACGCGATGCTGTAATACGTCGATACGAAGCTGAGAACTTGATTAGATTCAATTTGTACTTGGACTCTCTCCCAATGCATCATCTTCCAGGGCTTCCTCCAAAGATGATGGAAGCAATTCTTCGAAAATGCCTTGCTGCGCCGGGAGTAACGTATACCGATGAAGCTTTGGAGCGAGTACAGGAAGAACTAAACTTGGACTACAGAAGAACTACTGCACGAGGAATTTTTATTAATGTAATCGAGAAGCATCCTCATTTGTACAAGCCTTGGGCTATAATACCCAATGAGCTTCGAATGGATAATGACGTTATTTTGAAAGACTGGAATCACTACGATGAGTCAGAAATTCCAAAACAACCATTCAGCTATAAAGTAAAGAAGATTCAGAAGCTCAGTGTGGTTTTCCAAAAGGAGCCTTACGAGATTTACAAAATAGTAAACGAAATATGTTTGAAAGCAAGGAGCAAGAAGCTGATACTCACAGACCTTGGACCGTTGCCCTTACATGAATGGCACAAAAGACAGAAAGATAACATAGAAGAGGTTAATTCTTAGTAGATTTGTTAAGTTTGTTAAAATGTATCTCTAAATATAGTTCTCTGCAGGTTCAGCAATATTTGAGGGATGAATGGTATACGTCTATAATTCAAACAGTGCGAGAAAACTTCGGAAAAATACCTAAATCCTGGTACAACATATACGAAACGAGATACGATGTATTTCAGATGTCCAAAATATCAAATTTTCTATTTCTGGTGAAGCTATACATGGAGGTAAGTTTGGGGTTGCGGTTCAATAAAAATCCGAGATACGGGTGTTTCTTATTAATCAATCGAGTTTACTTTAGAGCACCATGAGATCGATGGTTGTAGAATCTCTTCAGGGTTTCATTTCTCTTGTAAAAGAAGTTGTACAGAATGTTGATCTGAAGAATCGGTTCGAGTGGAACACTGAAAAGTTAAAACAATCACTGTACCCTACACCCGAAGGAACTTCTCCAATCTGGGTGTTGGAGTTGGTTATGGACAAAGATTATCCTAAATGCTCTCACATGCTCAGTAGTTTTGGCAGAGTCGTAACTGGAATATTTTCTTCAGCAATAAATGCAGTCAAGGGTTTCCCCGCGGTATGGTCATTTCTCACATCATTAGCTGTCAGTGCTGTCACAAAACAAAACTGAATTATGTTACTAACTATTATTCCGTACAGTTTCTTCCGCAAATCATGCCATCGCTTAACTTTGCCACAATTTCTTTCCTGGAACCGTTGGATGAACACGAACCAATATTCTTATCGATGGAATCAGATATTAAGAAATATATCAAACGAGCTCTCTTGCCTGTAGATTCTTACGTGCAGCTGTATAAGAAATATGTAGATACATGGAATTTGGATATTCCGCAATTCATTGAAGAGTGGGCTGCCGAAGAACATACATCTCAAGATGTTAGAGAACTTGTTGAATCTCATATGGCCCACAGAAAGCAACTGGAAGAAGAAATTCCTGATGAGATCAATATAACTGGAGTACAATTAATAGTTGAATATGTCAGGACCGGAATCCTGAAGCGGAAGCGAAAGTTATGCAATGCGATATTGGATTCCTACGCTAATAGACTCCGGACAATCATTAGAGGCGTGAAAGACGCTTACCGAGAGATCGAACGAAAATTCAACATTCGATCTGATGACATAGAAGAAGTGATGGAACTGAAAGGATACGTAGAAAATGAAATACCAGAAATTGTCTCTGAACTAGAAACAATTACTGGTCAAGTTATCAGGGACTACGAAGTTTTTGATGCCTTCATGTATCGTGTGCCAAGTGAGGACACCCGTATTACTTGGCAAGCTGCACTGTCAGCACAAAGAATTTTGAAAGCAGCAACCACAGCATCTAAGTGGCTTGATCAAGATTACAACAGATTGTTGCAAATTCAGCAGTCATACTTGAGTGCTGTTAGTGACCAAGTTGATTCAGCTGGATTGATGGTTGCTGGCCTTGTTCGGTTTATGGAACTTGAAAAGGCCATCGATGTTTATCCAGAAGTCCAAAAAGTGTATCAAATGGTGAAGGATCTTCAAGTGCACAGTGAACTACTCAATCACAGACAGCATGTTTTTGGCCTTCCTCTACTTCAGAACTTAGCATTAGAACGCTTAGGAATCGATATTGCGCCATTTAAAAAAGTGTGGTATGTTGGATCAGGTAAAAATAAATACTTCACATTCTCAGTAGCAATCACAGTGACAGAAAATAATTCATTACAATGTACATCGTATTATCTAGAATGGGTAAGATTGAAAGCTGCATTGTCAAAAAATTCTATTGACGAAGTAGACATAGACGGCTTGCAGTTCATAATTGAGCAAGCAGATGAGATTATTGATGAATGTGTGAAAGAATTGGAAGAGGCGGATTTAGAACAAATTGCGGTTAGTGGAGGTTATCATCATCATACCATTCTCACTCTCACTATAATATCAAATTCTTCAGTTCAGAAATATGGATTTTATGTAGCTTGTTGGGTCTACAATCAAGTATCAAATGGATCAATTCAGACCCTTAATTCCACTCGTTAGAACGCTTAAAAATGCAAACATGAGACAGCGTCACTGGGAAGCTATCACAGAAATTTGCGGTAAAGTCGCCATTTGTGACTACACAATGATATTGATGATTAATGGAATATTTACGGTAAATATTATATTCTTCCAACTAGGGTTTACTGTTTCACCGGAAGCGGAGAACTTTCAGTTTCTTCTTGACCAAGGGATTCAACCTTTCGCTGATGCAATTGTGGAAATCGGAGACCTCGCCACTAAAGAAGTTATAATAGAAGAGAGTTTAGATTTCATGGACCAACACATTGGAGAGTATTTTATGAGCTTGGAATTAGACGAGGCTACCAGTAAATGGACTTTAGAAATAGTTTAACTATTTATGGTTTAAAATCCCAACGTGCTTACTGTAGGTATTTTAATTTCCAGAATTAAAAATTATCACTCTGGCCCCTGAAACTATCGAAGCTATTCGCGACTACGTTTTAGACACGGATTCACTTGTAGCGAATACTTTCAATAGACCTTTTGCAAGACAACTTGAAGTATGGGAGAAGAGGATCAGGCTGACCAAGATCAATATGGAATTGTGGTTGGAAATTCAAGAAGATAGGCTCAGAATAGAACCCCTATTTAAAGATATTCCTAAAAGGCTTGCAGTAAAATTCAAAATGTTTCAAAAAATCAAACGAATTTGGAGGAGATTGATTCGATTTGCAAAAAATACTCCACTGGTATGAAAGAATTTACAACTAAATCATGCACGGGCTATGGCTATATTAATTGAAGCAATGCTGACTGTATTTCTACTTTAGCTTATTGATCTACTAACTGATGCCAATGTTCAAGCCAGTCTTCGCCAACTTAAAGAACTGCTAATCAAGATAAGCCCGCCGGTTCACCAACAGATACAGCCCAAAAAAATCGACGCTAATCCTAATGAATAATAACTGCGGAAAATGGTAGAGTGGATACAGCAATAACTGTTATTCATAGTGTTAACTACCTGTAAAAGATGCTACAGTTAAGTAATCCAATTCTCAGATGAATATCATGTCCCTACATACTGCTATTCATGTATACTTCTAAGAACACTCTATAAACAATAATAAACATTCTTCTAACATATTTTGAATATTTTCTGCAGTTTTACACAAAAATTACACAACGATACAACAGGTGTATTAATTCCTAAGATAGTGTCAACACATACCCCCTGCTGTACTAACAAACTACTTCCGATAATATTAATTAATTAACAATTAAAGAGCCGGATATTGCAAAGGCATTTACAAGAATAGATAAGCGCGTCTAGGAATTCGTACAACATAAGAACTTCTCACTAAGATAAGAAATTGTCTCCTGCTGCTCAAGAGGACACGTGCAAGTCCTCATTACGTACATCTCTAGACTAATAAAGCTTATATCTTTGGCCAAGGGTTACTGCTGACTGCTGTAGTAGGTATCTGATAAAATGTACTGCTGCTACAACCTATTTAATTCACAAAAATGGCAATATTATGTCAAGAGTAGGCATTTCCTCAGAAAAAGTGAGATCAAGGAATGTGAATGTGGAGCATCAATCATTACCAGTGACAAAAGGTGATAAGCTTTACACAACTAGTGGGATACAATTTGACGATAATAGATACCAATTTCTGTGAAGTTCAGCTAAATAGTAAGTTCTCTGAGGTTTGCACAACTCGATGTTAAATATTTGTTAACTTTTCAGCCAAAATTCCCTTAAATTGTCGTACAATTCATTGTCTTCCTTTCATAAAATTACGGTGGGCAACGCCTTAACCATGTAAGATGTGGCATATATAAGGTACATTACTATCACATTATGTATTAACGTAACATGAAATTTTAGAAAATTGAAGATTTTCCCACGGTTTAGTCAAGTATTATAGGCTGAAAAGAAAGTAATTTTTCAGCTATTGTTCACAATAGTTAAGTACAGCAGTGGCCAAATTAAACGGCTGAATACGTAATAGTAGTATCCCATGTAATGGTCGCTGATTGTTTATTAGTACTCTTGTTGAATTAATAAACTTGGACAGGCAAAAGTTGTGTGGTAGTTGCAAATGACTTCATAATGATAATAAAATCATAAATGTAATACATACATGTGAATGTAATCTCACTAGTAAGTCAATGACTTGAACATCCACACCGGAATTACTTTTCCTTTTCGCGTATTCTCAGCCACAACTACAACATTCGAGGCTATGGTTGACAGTTTACACACTCAACACTACTACACCGCATTGTGGATGGCTAATGATGATGCAGTGGGTAATTACAGGTAATACTAACCTAAGAACAGTCCTAGGTAAATTGAATTAAATGCGGAATTATCGCAGTGACACAGTTATTACTTATAACAACTTAATGCATCATTAGCAGTATTATTGCGTGTGGGTCATAAAGATTTATTACGTTCCATTATAAGAGTTTATTATCACAAATAACTCCGGCAGACATCTAATTAGACATCTCTTCATTAGACGACAACCCTTTGATAAGCATGTACTTTACCTGGCGGACGTTGGTATCTTTATTTTGTTTAAAATAAGGTTGAAAAGTTGACTATCGGTATCATTGTTGGCTGTGACAGAAATGGTTCAACTGGCTGTTGAATTTCCTTTATTGAAATAAAAAAATAATAACAAGACTTGGGTTCAATGAATAAACAGAAATTGGTTCAAAGTTAAGAATACTGAGTTACGGAATCTAAGCAAGAATGCTTTTATATCTTTGTGGAATCTCGAAGGATAGACTAACGTTGCAATATTATGTCATGATTTTAATGAGATTATGTCAGTCAGTCATGTCGTGAGTGATCTTCATCGACTAAGCAAACGAATGGCTTATAATGTTGCGCTATGAAATTGCATACTGATATAACTCCTTCATCTCTTTCCCTATTCTGACGAAATTTCCTTCTCCGACTCGTAGTTTATTTTGAGAGTATCATTACTTGGTTTGCTTTCTATGAAAAACGATTACAGATCAACCCAGAAGTGTATAATACAAATACATATTTTTATTTATTGAGCTTTTGACGGTTGTATCCATACAAAAACATTGCGTTCATGTTAAAAAATTCCATTTGACTGCAATTAAAAGATCCCTGTGAAACACTGACTGATAAAAGGTTTTTTTACAACAAATGCTTTCATACTGCTCGCCTAATTAAGACCAGACATTTTCAAGACCTTCAAAGGTGGTCATTTTTTATACCAATTTAAAATTAAATTTATCGTCCTATTCTAAGCTCGACTTGTCAATCATTTACGAAATCTTACAGGCCTTTATGACAGTTTTACTAAGACGAGACCATCAAGAACCAACCCATGATACATATTTCACCCTCTAAGAAGATGAAGAGATCACCTGTCAATTACCCACTTGCAACTTCTTCTATCAATGCAACCTGATTCATGAAACTTGTAATAGTAAATGATACAGAAAATACAACCGCAAATTAAGCAAGAAATAAACTGTCCATTGGGGCTTTAAAAGTTACAAATGATCCTGACCTCCGGACCTTTAAACGATTTAATGGATCCAATGACCATAATTATGTGCACTAAATGAAATTCGAGCCAGCTAGAAAATGATACTTAAGAGGTTACGCAACAAATTCCAATCAACAGGACCGCTTTCGACTTTTGTTGGGAATCATTACATTAAAATGTGACAGAATGATGCACAATGGTATGCAACAGGTAATAATGACCTTTAATTTTGAATTCATGTCGTAGATTTAGACTTAATGTTTTTTTTACTAAAATGTGTCCTGTGGTCGACAGTGCTAATCCAATTACTGTCGACACTATGCAGTGCCAATATTCATCTGTTTTTTATCGACTTGTCGAATTATGTCTGTTGATCAGTACCTGCTGCACAGACTAAACAAGCAATGAATACTATACAACATGAGCATGCCCGACTACATGTTTCTACAACTGATTTATCTGTTGCCAGTGACCCATTAAATTGAATGGGATTTAGTTTCAAAATTACCTTTGCTCACTGATGGCAAACCGATGGTCAATTCATGCAACATGGCACATGACATGTTAAAGATTACACGCTACAATGCAGTTGATATGATGGCAAAAGTGACACTCCAATCTTGCGATTTACGGAAGGGAGAGCTGCGTAATATTTGTTTCTAGAAAGATATTAGCAATTTGAAGTGTCTGAAGAAAGAAGAAAATACGAGACATTGTAGAGTGTCAGATCAAACATTAGATATAATCAGAAGTACAAAGGAGCTACACAATTTACTAGCTGTGATGCTGTGAATGCAAACCTGAAAAAGCAAATATATTGATCTAAATTTTCAGAACATCACATGAACATCTTAATTTGGATTAGAATGTAGAAGGTTACTAAATTGTTTCTTGCTCCAACTTACTACACTCGCAGTCATGCTTCGATGCGATAATTACCAAAACTTCCAAAACAGTTGGGTACGATTAACGTTACATGTCCGAGAGATGTAGGTTATCTCTCCGTACTAGGAAACTAATTTATATTATTTTAAATTGGAATATCTGCGTAAGCCTTTCAGTTTACCTCACCTAAGCAGTTTTTGTAATCATCAATTATTTGTTGAGATTTTTTGTAGATTGTATTGCCGTTTGCCGTCAAATAAACATTTTATACTCGTTTTGGATTCCACGCAAAAATTATAATGATATCAAAATTACTAAGACCTCACACATAATACCTTCTGTACAATATTATATTCGATGAAACGTGACCATGCAGAAAAACCTTAGTCTATTATTATATCGTTCAAAAATAGGATCTGAATCAGATTCGAGACTGAGGGTTATTAGCATGAAACTCAATTTGAGCATCAAATATCTGAACTTCTGTAATGTCTGTGATTAATAATAGGGAAACCAATATGATGAATATATTGATGAAAACTCTATCGTTGACAACGTGAGAACTTCGCGTGTAAATTAAATTATCATATCAACTGACAAGTAGTTAATAACTTAAAGTGTTCCACCTATTGGTGGGATTAATCACAAACAAGTAGTTTAATAGGTAAATACTCTCTCTAACTACTAACTGCATGTTATGGGGTTGATCGAGCTCTATCAAAACAATATCTATGATGAATTACTATGAAACTGCGAGAACCAGTATGTGTGAACTTGCTTGATATTACTACTTCATCAACCAATATCTCCGTGTGATGGTGAAGATAATTGCACTTGTTTTAAGTAGTCACACTGCACAGTAAAGCTACCAGAATAAGCGTCAAACCTAGGAGTGCAGAAACACATTCACACTTTTGTGTGCAATTACAACACAACATTGCCTTAATTAGCATAATCATATACATAGAAAAGAATATCTTGCTTCTCTGTTGAGTGTTTCTGCTCATAAAGATAAATGACAATCGGAAATCGTAAATCCAAAGTTTTACTGTAGAATCATTTATCAGCTGCAGCACTTCGGACCTGACGTAACAATAAGCAACACATTCGAAGTGCATCGAGTTTATGGTAATGTAAATAATATCAGAGTACACATCTACACTTATCGTAGCAATGAAAGACATTCAGTTAAATTCATCATTAAGTGGCATCAGTTTCGAGGATATTGCTGTAACTCAAGATTGAGTAATATCAACCTTTGAAAGAAATAGTTCTTGTTCTACGGGAACTTCCGAGTTCCAAGCTACAATTGATATATTATTATATACTAATGTAAAATGTATGCAAGCCCAGCATGAGCATAGCTTATTACTGTCTACTCGTACTCGCCTTCCATTAGTTCCATTCATTCTTTATTCTAGTGTTCTTATTACTTCTTATATCTTCCTTCCTTTACAAAATAAAACAATTCGAACAATGAATCCCATTAATGTTGTGCCTCTAGGTACGCTTAATTATTAGCCTTTTGCCATTGTTCTAACATCTTGTGCTAGAAGAAAGTGATGAATCAAACGAAAAGAATAGTGTAAACTGTATGTCAACTTGTCGTTGCAAACACTTGAGGATGCTTTTCCCTTCTGAGGAAAATCTTTGTTTTACTTACGTGATTCTTACACAATGAATTCTAAGCAGAACTCAAAAGTCAAATTAATTGCGGCTCATTTAATATTTAGTAATATTATTTTGAATTTACATAACAATGCTAAGTGCATGAACTTACGTCAAAAATGATGGACGATTAAACGGACGAAGACCGGATGCAAAGTCGTAGATGGTAGAGTTGAAGGCTGTTGCCTTCAGATATAATACGATAATATCTACACTACGACCACAAATTAATTAGATACCTCTATGCAAATTAAATTATATTCGCCGACAATAATTATGAGTGTGCCTTCATGTAGTTAATTGATTTGTGTCAACAATGACTTCTGTTGAGCGTAAGGTATTAATATTTATTACAGCAATGTGAATCGCAAGATCAGCGATGCTCTCTTCTCTGTCCTAAACTTACTCGTTAATAGTACAATAAAATACTTCTTGATTCAAGCTGTGTGATTCTCAATAAAATTAGGTTATTAGTATTGTTGCCATTATAATACATTATGTGTTTTATTACAAATGAGAGCTCGTTAAAGACAATTTGACATGACTGCAAGCAAATACCATGATTTTGAGACAACCTCTGGTTAATTAAATTCCATTTCCCCCATAGCTTTCCCTAAAAAATCGAGGTCCTCAATTTTTGGGACTTTAAGTATTATCCGAGGTTTAACGAAATTTATAATAAATTAAGATAAGACTTCCGGAAACTGACTTTATGGGCATCTTAATGGTACGATTACTATTATTATATTCATAGGCTCGCTTCACCCACGCATCATACCATAGTATTTCATAAATACCCAAGGAATAAATCAGATTTCTATACTGACACTAAATTAACTTATGAAGTTATAATGCACGTTGAGGAAGCTCATGACTCATGACACAGCGTTTGCATGTATGATCAAAAACTTGACATAAAATCAAACTTTTTTTACTAAGCTGTTATGAATTTAAAAAGATGATTCACGAAATGTTTAACTTCATGTTGTACAAGAAAACAGAACTAAGGTACTTTCCATAGTTTTCATCACTTGATATACTTTTCTACCAAGTTGAAACAATGAAAATGATCACCATCAATCGCTCCACATTGAGTGTTCCTCTGATATCACGTCTAGTCTTTCCTCTCACTAAAAAATGAAGATATTAAGTGAAGTAATGCGAAATGAGAGTAAATAAGGTAAAACTAGACAAGAGTTTCGGGAAGTGGTTCAGTCTATTGTTGAGCTTGTTTAAGGAAACAACATAGCGTTCACACGAAATCCATAACTTCAGTACTTACTTACTCACCTAGTAGGCTAGCATTAAGCCTAGTACGCAACCAAACAAGCACAGGAACAATTGCGTGAGTAAACTTCAGCGAGAACAGTCATTGTAATCATATCAGTGTTAAATTGAAGGAAGGGGAAAGTGAAACATTTACGCAGATCTTTCGGACAGACTCTTCGTTCTGTCTAGTTAAACTTCATCATTTTTTGGATTAGTGCAAAGTGGAATTGCACCTTGGCTCGAATCGCACCTAAGCAAAAATCCTAATTTAATTGCCACAAACGGTCGAACTAATTTAAACTTGTGGTTGCATAGAGGATGTGTAGTTAATACGTTTTTCTTCAAAAACTAAGTTCATCAAACCAAGAAGAGCGAGGTCGGAATAGGAAGTTGAGATGTGGTGAACACAAAATCGGAATTAAAACATAGCATCATCATCATCATCATCAAGAGTACCAAGTGAAAAGAAACGTGAAGATGCAGAGGGTGAGTAGCTGGGTCACTCCCAATTCTTTCTTCGCACATCTTTTGATGTTATTTTATTGTTTTACGAGATGCGTCGTTTCATGCGATTGATGAGGATGAGGTTTTGATATAAAAATCATACCTTAAGATTAATTATCCACTTACGACTAATTCGTGGAGAGGCAATGCACGGATGCATTATTGGAGCATGAGTTTATAGGCTAAAATCATAAGTACAGATTTTTTCCCTTGTTCTGAACAAAATGTACTTTTCCTTTCTCAAAACATTATGATGGGTCGACTTATAATGGCATCTTTACGATGTAAACGTAGCTTCTATTAACTGACTCGTTAGTGTCGCCAATTACGTGCTTAGTTATAATTAGTTAAAACAAAGAAACTCAGAGAAGAGAGAGATTTACTGTTTACTTTTAAGACAATATACAAGGTGACGTATCTGTAACAAACATGACCACCTTGTGGTTATTGGACTGATCTATTTGAAAAGGGAAAATTGCAGTTTGGTTTGATCAAGATGCGAAAAGAAAAGACTTTTGACTTGAGAAGCCTTTTTGAGATCATTGCGTTAGATAAAACTGCAATCTTTACAATCATTGTGTGAATATCAGTTCTAAGCATTATCTTAATCAATGGAAAATTCAATGTTCCAGAAACTCTTGTTCTATTTCGGTGTGATACTGGTGGGGAGTGTCATAATCTCATTATCAGAAGCAAGAACCCCTAGGTCAAGAATAAGATCGACAACAACTACTACTACAAGTGCACCTTCAACTTCAACAGCCAAATTATTCAGTTCAAGCAGCACAACTTCTAAATCGGTGCCTAGTACAACTTTATTATCAAGCTCAACTAGCAGACCTCGGGGTCGACGGATTTTGAGGAGGAGGAGACCAGGAGCCGGTGGAGTCAAACGATTTCGGAAACGACAAGGACCAGTTAGCTTTGATGATGAAAACAGTAGCAGCCAGCAAGAACAAAATCTATATAATAGAGAGGCTCTATACGAAAGACCAGAACAAAGACCGTACAGAAATCCAGAGGAATTCGATGATTATGACAAATCGCCTTATTATTCGCCAATCAAGCGTCAAAGGAACAAAGTAACACCAAGGTTTCAGGACCAGAAGCCACGAACATTTAATGAACATGTGTCTGCTTTAAATCCTTATCCAACTCCAACATCAGCTAGTCATGTCAGCCCTTACTCAACTGATCCTCAGAATTTCGATCATCCGGACCATGATTTTCCTCCACCACAGCCGGTATGTATTCACCTGTACAGCATTCATGAGATGAATTTAAAATTTTAAATTAAAGATCTGGTAATAAGAAGCAAAAGTAAAAAAGTTTTGTAAACTTTTTGTTATTCGAAGTATCAGATCTCATCTTGCCCCAAAAATCCAAAATGGCATTTTTGATTAGACGAAAGAAGTCTACTGCAGTCTATTAAATAATGTTCTTATCCTATTAAATATTCTTATATCGTCATGTAGTTCATGGTTTTTCTGATAAACAGGTAAATGAAACGCAAAAAGTAAAATGCTGAAAGTAGGAACTTACATAGTTCCTATTTTCACGAATGTCATAATTGTATGAACGAATGAGCTAAATGAAATAATCTCAGTCAGTCTAATGTATGAATTTACTTCAGTTACTCCAAAAAAACAGTGAACTAATTGATGACACAAGGGATTGATTGAGAACTGGGTTGCTGGTTATTACATCAATGGATTCTCATTAATGAATGATCTAAAAATATTTGTTTCAAGGCTCCGAAAAATTATGCCTTCGCTTATGCAGTACGAGATGACAACAATGCAGAGGACTTTTCTCACAAAGAGGCTCGTGATGGAAAGTTAACCATGGGAGAGTATCGTATTAATCTACCTGACGGAAGGTAATCCAATTTACTTAACTGACATTACACTCAAATCCACCATGCATAAATTTTATAAGTCTAAACACGCTTATAATTCCACGTGAGATTTATATTAACCTAACATGTGAATGCAACTTCTAGAATGAGAATTATGTACTTCCTATCGTCACAGGCAATCTATTAATGACAGAAAATATGTGAGAAGCTTAGATTTTTATCTTCAAAGTAAATTAAATCTTCTCTTTTTTGTTGGGCTTCATGCTGACTTTTCTTAGTTTGTTTATACATTTTGATTGAATAGTGTTTGGTCGCAGGCACTTGCAGTTGCAGACATGCAATAGTTATCAAATCATTATGCGTATTTTTTAGAAACAAAAGGATGCAATCTTTTTGAAGACAGGAAATTTTACTTTTCGCAATGCTCAAATTATTTATGTGTGCCAAGGTTCAGGAAACTTTGATTGCTCACAATAATGCGAATTAATAGAAAATATGAATGCAAAATAATTTGAGCTATTCACTTTTAGAGTCCAGGTTGTTCGTTACACAGCCGGAGGTACAATCGGCTACAAAGCGGATGTTACATATGAAGGAGATGACCCTAGAAACTCAGACTTAGCCAAGACCATCCCTCCATCCGGCAGGCCTAGGAACGCAGGACCAACAGGAGGACCCTCATATACTAGCTATTCCCCAACTTCATCCGTACCAAAAAAATTCAAACCCCATCCAACTTCTGATCCTTACGGAGATGAACCAGCCTATGTCCCGAGACGTAAGAAAGCCAGAAGACCTAGCAGCGTTTCGCCTACTTCAAATTATCCTACTGACAATCCCTCATATATTTCTGCCTCACCTACCCCATCGACTTACTCCTTCGGACCCTCTCCCTCACCAGGACCCACTTCTGCATCATTTTACAACGGAATCGGCTCTACAGCAAGGCCCAAGAGCATATATGACAAGATTCCGCCTTCGTCAGGAAAACCTAACTTTCAACAAGGAACTCTGTCCTACCAGCATGATCACAGTCCTCGAGCTGGTCCATCTAAAAATGGTGTGAGTAGCAGCAGGTACCAAGTAGAAGCAGTGCCAACGAAGGAACCGTATTATTCCAATAATCCTGGACCAACGAAAGAATCGTATTATTCCAATTCTGGACCAACTAAGGCAGCGTACTATGATGACAATAGCTCGCCTCCAGGTCCTCCTTATTACAACTCTTTAAGTCCAACTGCTTCTTCTTCAATCGATGGCAGTGGAGGTTTTAGTTACAAGAGAAGCTCTAAGCCCTCAAAATTACCGAAGAAACAAGTCGTAAGAAATTACCACGAAGAAGATACGAATGGTCCCAGCACATACACTCCAATTCGATCAAGTAAATCTAGTGGCTTGATTCCAATCAATGAGTTTAAGGCTGGTCCTTCATCAAAGAAGTTCAAGAACGGCAAATCCCCCAAATCAAATATTCCAAACTTTAGAAGTATCCCTAAGTCCGACCAGTATTCTCAACAAGGTCCAACCTCATTCCCATCCAGCAATGGCAATTATCAATACGTGAATCTGAAAAGCGCTGGACCTACCAGGTCACCCCCATCTTACAGTCCTACCTACGATTCTCCTTCTTCAGTTAAATACAAAGAACCATTCCACTACTACAACTCCCAGCATCCATCATACCATCACGGAGGCTTTACTGGACCACAATCTTCGCCAACTCCTCCAGTTGGAATGCACCAACTGCATGTGAATCCTTCAGCAGCTGCTTACAATATCGACTATGCTGGCGGAGGAAAGCAGTCATACTACTATAAGTCTGGACCTGGAGGATCGTCACCCAAACCAAGACGAAGGAATAATCGGAAACATAAAACAAGTTCTGGACTGGTGTATCTGGAGACTCCAGGAGTTGGTCCCCGACCAACTGACCTAGGAGTTAAAGAATTTTTATCCAGACTGCCTAATATGCCAACTAACCGTGACCATTCGTCGAAGACCACAGTTCATGCATATGAAGTAGGTTCCAAGGATTACGGAAATAGCGTTGGATACAAAAATTCAGAGGCCCCTTCAAGTCGTTACAACGATAACGGGGACCATTCTTCCCATCACGACGATTTCAACCACCACGATTATGTTCCTCAACTCAACACAAACCACTTTGATGACCAGGGGCACCATTCCCACGAATCTGTAGGTAACTATCACAGAGATTATTTATACGACAGTTCACCAGATTCCATAGTTCAACCTCAACCAGAACTTCAACCAGAACCGACGTTAGACTCCGGAGGTCTTGACCAGTCCCAGGAGTTAGGCTTCCAATATTAAACTGTTATTCTATTAATCTTCGCTCAGTATTTTCAGAAAGAAATGTATGCAACTGAATTGTTTACTAGTTGCATGACAAGCAGTACATTCCGTATTTTTGTGTACTCCTCTCATGGCTTTTAAGGGTTTGGTGGACAACTTATTAATCGTGTTATACTGACAATTATTATTAGCAGACCAGCATGCAGCACATAATATACATTTCGACCATTATTTTTGTTACTTTTGTACCTTCACCTTTTGATTTTACACACTGGGAAATGATGTAACATATTTTGTAGTGTATGAGTAGATATAAGCTAAGTAGCTACGATTCAGATTTATATCTTTACCAATTACCACAATTGTAATTAGTAATACAGCAGTACCAAACCAAGTACATGTCTCAACCTCAAGTTACATTAGTACATTAATATATTATACCTTTGTTTTACAATTTGTCAATGCGCAATGCTTTGAACGAGTTATGAAAGTACTAAATAAGAATCCTTGTTTACATGCATATGGGATATTTTATACAAAATAAATCGAAACAAACCTGAATTTTGAAACTTTCTTCTATCTTATCGTTTTGATTCACATCAGAGCGAAGTGTTTTTGTGGAGATGCAGAGAATGCGAAGGTAAACAAAGAGTCTCAGAGAGACAAGTGGCATGTAAAGAATGAATGTAAACAACATCTTCGACTGGGTTGGGTCGACCGCGAGTTTGCGCGAAATTTGAATTTGTCTGCATATTGTCACTGTTCCCACGATGAACACGCAACTCTCCGGATATTCTTCTTCGTCTCGGATATAAATAGCATATCACTACCGTCGTGATTTCCTCTTCGCTAATTAACTTAATCGGGCCAGCACTTGAGGGGAATCTTCGCTCGAAATCAGGTGAGCGTTTTTATTTTGGTGGTGGCGACCCATTTCTTTACTGTGTAGTAATGTAATGTGAAATACTAAAATAAAGGTGGACAGCAGACGAACGGCGAGTAGGTTGTGAAGACAGATGCAGGTCTCGCCAGCCTGGTAAGAGTGAAGATGAATTTACACCGATTTCTTCTGGTGGCGGTGGCAGTGACGTTAGTCCTGCTGGTAGCCTCATCGCATGGAGCAAAGGAAGTGGAAGATGACGACGACTTTGCAGAATTTGACGATGATTTCGATGAAGATGAGCTAGCGAAAGCAAGAGGAAGAAGGTCTAAGTCTCCACCTCCGGGACAGCAAACCCCGTCATCTTCACAAGCTCAGAAAAGTAAGTGTTGAAGTTTTTCGTAGGAGAATTGGTGTAGTTTTAATTGTTTTTTGCGGTGTAGAAGATCCTGGAGAAGATGAGGAGGAAGTGTCGAAGGAATTCGATGAGGTTGTGCCAGATCAGGATGAGGAACAAAGAGTGAAAGGTGACGGTGGTAAGGGAGAGTTTGATGAAGAAGAGGCAGATGTCGAGGTTAGTTCAGAGTAAGACTTTAAATATCAATATTATATCAAAAGGACATATGAAAAATTGATGGGTTGCGTTGCAGGATGATGAGTTTGAAGGAATTGATGATGATGACTTCGACGATGATGGCGACTCGAAACGGAAAGAAATGCCCCCACCTAAATTGACTATAACTTCAGTTCCATTACCGGCTCGAGGATGGCAAGCGTACTGGGCTGAATTGCTAATGATGGGTGGAATTGTTGTGTACATGCTGAATTACATAATGGGGCGATACAAAAATCAGAAGATAGCTCAGTCCTTCTTTGACATTAATTGGAGTGTACTGGAAGAGAATTTTACTCTACTGGGAGACACTACGATTCTGGAAGACGATCAAGGAACTAGAAATTACCAAAAAATGTCTGATTCAATTTATCAGATGTGGTGCTCCGGACGTGTTTGTTGTGAAGGAATGCTGCTGGAACTGAAATTATTGAAAGTAAGATATTGTAGTTTAAAATTTATTATGTAATCGAAGAAGGTGAAACGAGTTGATTTTAATAATTTTTCTTGCGTTTTAACACTCGAATTTTAGAGACAGGATCTGGTGTCAATCTTAGCAAATATCTTCAGACCAGCGAAGGACGTTCTACGTGTATCAGTGGAAATGGGAAAGGAAGACATGGACAGTCTTGTGTGTGCAGTAGCATCAAAGAAGACGGCACAGAAGATAACGAAGGAATACAACGATTTAGCTAATTACTGTCCGGATAAGAAACCAGGCGAAAAATTTGGTCTGCCTTCCCAATTCTCTGTTATGTCAGAAATGGGTGAAGTAGCATCAGCATTTTTGGATTCTCGGACAGTTGCTGTGATAAATAAGTACGCTCCTATCATCGACTGCATCCACATCACTGATCAATTTACAGGACTTAAAAATACCGAACCGTAAGTCGAAACAACCGCATGTAATTCTGCGACTTTTGTTCAGTATATAAGTTTGCTGAATTATTTGTCGATCTTGTAACTTACAGAGAAACTAACAAAGACTTGAAACCACCAGAGCCAAGAAGATTTCTATTTTTTTCTCTGAATCTACCAACTTCCCCGAGTGGAAACAACGCTGATCAAGTTTTCGAAGATATGAAACCGTTCTTCCAGTTTATATTTCATACTATCGATCGAATGAAAAGATGTCGACTTTCACGAGAGGTAATAAGATGAGAATAGAATGATTTCAAGACATCGCAAAATCTATCTCTATTCCTTCACAAAATTACTATTGCTGGTTCTAATTCATAAGTGTCTACTATTAATCCTATTTCAGGGAAAATTACGAGCTGACAAAAACAGGTCTAAAATTGAAGAGGCTTATCTCAAACAAACGCACGCTGCTAGAGCTGAAGCAGCTGCTGCCAGAAAAGAGGAAAAACGGCGACAGGAGAAGGAGCGGATTCTGCAGGTTTGTATTAATCGCTTCTAAAGCATTCAATGCGATGAATTAGCAATGTATAAATGTTGTGACATTATTAGGAGGATGATCCGGATAAGCAGCGGCGTTGGGAAGAAAAAGAACAAAAACGGGAGAAAAAACGAAAACAGCCTAAAATGAAGCAGCTGAAAGTGAAAGCTCTGTAAATGGTCCTCAGCTAGCTATGGGTGGAGGTAGAAGATATTCTCTTCAAATTCGTCATGGAACAATTTCTTAGTCATTATTTTTCTCTTGATTTGTATTATGAAAGGGGTGTATGTATGCATGCATGACTTAACAATTGTGCGATATAAGTAGGAGATAAAGAGTTTAAAAAAATTGTTTGATGTTGAGTGTGTTGAAAAAGAATTGAGTATGATGTGACTTCTTGCCTTGCCTGGGTCGTTTGTTAGGTATATTCGAAAGAGTGGCCTGATTATTTATTAGATTTTTACACACTGTTTATCCGTACGAGTGGAATTGATTGTGAAAGACATTAAGATAATTGTAGTAGTGTAGTTTAGTAAGAATTATAATTCTCAATAATAATAAGTCCCAAGTTAAACATTTGAAACCAAAATATTCCCTCCATACTCCATTTTTATTCAACAGGACGAATAAATCACTTCAACTACTGATGTCATTATTCATAATTTTATATTTATAATTGAAACATCATTTAGAAACACGGTAATGACTGATGGCTACAAATACATTATATGAATTCTGTTCTCTTAATCTACGGTATATTCTTGGTTCTCACATTGAGTGACTACAAAAATGTTTTATAAATATTTATGAAATGAATTACAAGCCAGCACGGATACACATGTAGTACTACATCAGTACATAGGCATACAGTAAGGCTGACACGGTACAAGACGAGAAATTACAACAAATCTTAATTAGAACACTTCCGTCAGAAATGAAGAAAACTATACTATAATATCTCACATTAGTATCAGCAATAGAGAGACACAGTAGTTACGGTGGCACAGGAATAACAAATACACACCTACAAGACATTGCTAGTACTGGTATTACTGCCAATTTCTCAACTTTACCTAGTCAAACTTTGAGTTGCTACAAAAATATTTTGAAAACTGACTTATACAATTCCCGATTTATAAAATCGCCAAACGCTCAAGCGTTCTCTTCCAGCTGCTCTTCTCATAACTAACGTACCTTCGAGTCCATTTGGCCTAGCCACTTTCTCTACTAGCATTTCAGGGTTATTCCAGCTACTTAAAAGTAAGTACAAAACTCCAGACTTGCTCAAAATTGAACTTACATTCGATAGAAAAGGAATAATAAATTCATTTCCATCTGGTCCGCCAGCCCAAGACTTTTCCAGTACACCTGATGCTATATCTTCCTCGTTTTCACCGGGAATGACAGGAACGTAGGGTGGGTTGCAAACAATTAGGTCCAACGGTTCGCGAATGATTTTTGACAAATCTTTACTACCATCTAATTGAATGGGTTGAACTTTTGAACTCATAATTAGATTTGCTTCAGCAGTTTTTTGCGTCAGCAGGCAAGCATGGGGGTTGATATCAGTTGCAAAAACACAAGGTAATAGTACAGATGCTAAAGTTGCAGATTTAGCTAACGCAGTTGATATAATACCCGATCCACAACCCACTTCTAAAGCTAGAATTACATTCCTGTCCTTGAAATTGCTCTCACTCCATTTTTTAACTAAATCCTTTTCTAAAGCATCTAACAATAAAAACGAATCCTCAGCAGGCTCATAGACTAAATTATTATGGCCTGTGTGAGATGGAATGACTGGAGTTTCCATCTTCAAGATCAATAGCTAATTTAACAATATTCAAATAAAAGGGGTCAATATTCAAAATATTATATACTTATACTTTATATGAAAGGAATGTCTGAATTATTAAATTAGCTAGCATTCCTATTACTATCTTGTTTCCCTTCAACCTGCTCCTCTCCTTCCTCCGGTTGAGAAACAATTACTGGTTCTTGCAAAGATTGATGCTGACTTCCTGACGCACTAGCTCCGGATGAACTCAGTACTGGAGACGGTTCAAGTAATGGCTTTCTTCTAGACGCTTCCTTTACAGCTTGCTCGTGAACTTTATTAAGTCGTTCCTGTATCAATTACACGTAAACTTTAATAACAGTATTGCAGATAAGCATTGAGTAATACAAAATGAACTTTTAAATAAAATTGCACCTGAGCAGCATGCAAAACAGACGAGATGACGTTAATTTTTCCTTTTATTGTCCCCAATCTTGTTACGTAGCCGTCCAAATCAATCGGACAAACTTGTTCGGCAGAAATTACTTTAAGCTGATCAGTCAACAATGCTATTTGCTCCGACAGCTCTTCTTGACTTCTCCTGCAAAATCAAACAAATGATCATTTATTTTTACTAATTCATCTTATTAATTATCTACGTCCTGCTTGGCTAAACACTAAAAGTAATATAATCTTCAATACTTCTTCAATTATTACAACAGCTATGTTTAGTTACTTTGTAGCAAGAACTCCTTGATCTAGTGTATTAAGCGTAGGCGACAAGAGTGACACAATTCCTTCTGCCAAAGCGTCCCTCGTTGGATTAGGCGACGCCAAATCGTCTTCCTCCAGCGACACTTGACTTCTATCACTTATCGGCGACCCGTGCCTCAATTGTCTACCCTGTTGATCGTCGTCTAAAGCGGATGCTGTGGCCATGTCAGCGTAAACTCCAATTCAATACCGTCACCTGTTCAACGTACCAAACCAAGCGTCACTTTAATAAATACCTTCAATACAAACAATGTCGCATGCTGTAAGCAGTTAATTATGCACTATCGAGCAATCAAAGTGAGTTGTAAACTAATGCGAGAACTAACATCTTACAGCCAATCTGAAACCTCTCACCTGCAATCTGCAAATTATTACTTCAACAGGTGCACTCCGTCTGTTAAGGCCAATCCCATTCAGTGCACTTATGCTTTCAACTAATGGATACTATAATAATTTCCCTAAAATCAATTTATTAATAAGTTGAAGTTGTTTACAAACGAGTGTAGAGGAGCATTCCAGACTCAGCGAGTGAGTTTTGGTGTGTCCAGCTGCCAACTGA